>JASANE010018333.1:0-19982 GCA_030248225.1 Trileptium ribeirensis | reverse complement strand
AAAATTTCTGGAATCTCACCATTTTTGGCAAACGCGGGCTGGGGGATAATGAAAAAGAACCGGATTGCTTACCTACTACGAATATATCACATCAGTGTTTATTGTTCGTTTTTATAGTGTCAAAATCTCCAGGGCTAGATATTACCTGAGCCATATGGGCAAAAGTTTCGGACATGGCAGTTGTTACTTCATTCCAAAAGCGGCGTATTGTAACTGCAGTAAGTAATATAAACCTTTCCGCATCTGGTTCCAGCCTGGAAAAGTAAATTTTGGCCGTAAAATTACATAACACGTTCTCATTCTACGAATCGAACATGGCCATGCGGTTCGGCATAACCGCTACGCTATCAACAATAACTTGATAATAATTATTCTGTCGTAAATGTATATAGTTCATTTCCCATGTATGCACTTTATGTATTTAGTTTCGTCGGACTTCTTTGCCCTTAGACTTTGTGTGCGAAACGTTCTCCAATGTCTAACGGAGTTGTATAATTTGCCCTTAGCCACGCATTGCAGGTAGGTCGCCGTTCTTGGAAGGCGATTTGACAACAACCAAAGACAAAAAACTGGACTCACGCTGTAGTTGTAGCGATTAAAATTGTTGGACGAAATTTCGGCCATATCCAGCAGAACTTGATCAGAACTCCCCCAGATCGTATGGAATATTAAGTTCTGTGTTCCCAAAAAACTTACTAAGTTTAGTATGGAATATGTAGAAAACAATGTCATAACCGTCAGGGCTGCCGGCTGTGGAAATCCAGCTACAAATAAGTTACAGTGGAAGCACCACTAATTTATGTTTGTTAATCGTAATTCCGTCGAAGCTATGTTATAGCAAACTTCGGCTTGTTACGCGGCTTCAACAAGCGCCGACGGTGATAAGGTAATGATTTATTTTAGTTAACAATTGGAACAGCATAGCACTGAGCAGGTGTTAGAAGATGAGTGATGGGTGTGTGAAAGGAGAATTTGGGTTTATGAGGATTTAGAAAGAAAACGTGGCTGTAGCCACGGGGTGCCCGGGGGTGTCGAGCGCACAATGCAACAAGCAGAGGCGTAGCCACGGGGGTGCCGGGGGGTGCCATGGCACCCCCAAAAATAATTTTGGCACCCCCAAAAATTTTGATTTTGGCACCCCCATGGCACCCCCATGGCACCCCCAACCCAAATTTGATACTAAGAGATTTTAAGCGCCGAGCCTACAGCTTGTATCTCTATGGAGCTGTATGCTATACATATCACTACATGTATATTTATGAATAGCTGTTTTTCATTTGTTTTTGTTCTTTATGTGTTGTCGTGTTAATTCAATTGAAAATCAACACCAACAACAACAACAATAACATGTACTCTATGAACTAAAAATCTTGAACGCTCGTTGTTCGTTCGTTTATTCTTGTTGGTAGATTTTTTGTTGTAGTGTAGTCGTAGTCGTAGTGTAGTAGTAGTTTAAGTGTATGGGCTTGTGCTTGCATCATATGCATTGTGATTGACGATTGATCTTGTCACTAGTCAAAAGATTTTGGAACACATTAAAGGTGAGTTGTGTTCAATTTTTCTCATTTCAGAATTATTTTAGGACGTCAGATCTTGATGGCTGAAATGCCATCAGCGAAGAGGAATGCTGCCCGATTTTTGTTTAATAATGGGTGGCGGTATTTTATTTTACAGTTAGTATTGCACGTCAGTTCTTGATGGCTGAAATGCCATCAGCGAAAAGGGATGCTGCTCGATTTTTCGTTTAATTTATAGGTGGTCGTACTTTATTTTACAGTTATTGAACGTCAGTTCTTGATGGCTGAAATGCCATCAGCGAAGAGGAATGCTGCCCGATTTTTTGTTTTGTAATAATGGTGGTGGTATTTTATTTTACAGTTAGTATTGCACGTCAGTTCTTGATGGCTGAAATGCCATCAGCGAAGAGGAATGCTGCCCGATTTTTTGTTTTTGTTTTGTAATAATATTTGGTGGTGGTATTTTATTTTACCCGCCCGGAGGATCCCGATATTTTTAAATCGCTTAGTTAGTATTGCACGTCAGTTCTTGATGGCTGAAATGCCATCAGCGAAGAGGAATGCTGCCCGATTTTTTGTTTGGGGGCGGTTTTTTTTCGTGCGGTGCGTGGCCGCGCGGGGTGCGCCCGTTTGTGCGGTGGGGCGAGCGCAGCCGCGCGTGGCGTGCCTCCGGCGGTGTCCTTTTTTGTTTTGTAATAATGGTGGTGGTATTTTATTTTACAGTTAGTATTGCACGTCAGTTCTTGATGGCTGAAATGCCATCAGCGAAGAGGAATGCTGCCCGATTTTTTGTTTTGTAATAATGGTGGTGGTATTTTATTTTACAGTTAGTATTGCACGTCAGTTCTTGATGGCTGAAATGCCATCAGCGAAGAGGGATGCTGCCCGATTTTTTCCAATTATAGGTGGTGGTATTTAATTTTAGATTTCTTTCTAGATTAGAAACGCCGATGGCTACGCCGGCGGGCACCTCTCGTAATGAGGACCTCCCGCCGGCGGGCACCTCTGAGGATTTTTTACGACTGATTTCTTCAGGTGGGTGTACGATGTCCTTGAATTGTTTGTCAGAAATGTTGAACTTACACTTAGAATTGTATTCACATAGGAATCAAGCGTCATGCGAAACTGGTCGAGTTGCAGAAGGACCGAAATCCTACAGAGCCCCCATTGGAACTGGGACACGCGTCTGGCACTCGATGGAGCTCCCATTCCTCTCTCACCGACAAAGTGCAGCGCATTTACGAAGACATCATGGACTCACTGACATGGTTTCAACAAGACACTGACAGTGAAACGCGAACCCAAGCGCTGGGTATTTATACGCAAATGAACACCAAACTGTTCATTTTTCTGCTGGTAGCGTTCAATAGAATTTTTCGAGCTTGGATAGATTAACAATAACGTTGCAGAAATCGTCGTTATCAATCGATACCGTTTGTGAAATCTTCGATACGACTATTGAGATTTTATCGTCGTTCAGGGAAAACGGCTTGGATTCTGTTGAGACCTTAACAAGTGACCTCTGTGAAAAATATGGTATCAGTGTATTCTTTACTCGACCTCAGCGGCGACGCGAAACCAGTAACAAATTAAAAAATATGATAGTAACGACTACTTTTGGTATAGGGGGGGAAAATAACGACTCAATGATGAACAGATTGTGGTATTCCCTGGTCGACGGCTCGCTAGGAGAAATTAACAAACGCTTCTCTCAAGACCAACGTGACATAAAAGCGTGTGCACAGGCGTGCTTGCCAACGTCACCTAATTTTGCTGCAGACAATCTTATTGAACCAATCTGCGAGAAAGCTGGCATCAACTTTAGTGCATCCGAGTCATTGTTCTTCAGGCGTACTTTCGCCAAAAAGTCACATCGCGAAGCATACACATGCTTGGTAGATGTTATGATTGACATAGATGAGGACACTCCCCAACATGGCACGATTATACCGATATCTCATCACCTTACCAATCACGACCTGCACAGTAGAGCGCATGTTCTCAACGATCAACCGGGTGAAAACAGACCCGATGTACAATGCTAACGGAACGATTGTCGAACCTTTCGTTGCTCTCGTTTGAAAAGGAGCTGGTTGCAAATATTGATCGTAGTCGAGTCATAGATGATTTCAAGAGTGCCAAACCACGTCGGCTGTTGCTCTAGGTAAGATTACGTTATAGTTTTGATAGTGAACATCGTTTGTGCCGATCGGATACGGACAGATCAGCGGCCACTGAAGTGATCAAAGTAATTTCATGGCACAAACCGGATGATTATGACCGATGACAGTTATAAAGATCTTTGAGCGTTTTTTTAATTAATAAATTTTTTACCTCAGATAGTTTTGTCACGAAATATTAACGAAATTTCTTACTTGGGAAATATATATCAACACATAAATACTGTGCAAATATCACGTGAATGCAAGGTATGTGACATGTATCGTATGTAGTTTTGGTTATATATATATAAGGGGGGGTCCGGACCTCGGGGGTTACCCGCCCCCCCTGCCGGCGTGTATGTGCTAGAACCATTCCCGGTACACGGCATCGTTTTTCATACAATCTTGGTAACGGCCAAATTTTCCTCCTGGTTATTGATACTGCAAAAATTTTCAATATTCAGTTTTTTTTCTTAACTTCAAGTTTAATTTTCAAGGTGTAAATCGTCCAAATTACAAAAAAGTCACCTCTAAATGCTTATTTTACACTCTTGCCAAATATTTAACTATATTTTTATGAGCTAGTTTAGCCTATAGCTACGCAGTGTTGAAGGTTTTTTTACAGTGATTGAGCAATGAATTCATTTCTGTTAAGATCTACATGAGTACTCGGATAAGGAGAAAATGAAAATAGTGAACTGACGCTTACTAAAAATGTGAATGTCAATGTTCGCAGTTAAACTTTTATAATTGATATTAAGAAAGCATTCATATTAAAAACTTCTGCCCCGAGGCGGGGTCGAACCGCCGACCTTAAGATTATGAGACTTACGCGCTACCGACTGCGCTATCGAGGCGTCGGCTTTTTGTTTAATGCCGGGTATATAATCAGATTATAATATGTAAATGCGTTTACAGTTGAGCTATTTACTGTTATATGGTTAGAATAACTGAGATGTCACACAGTAAACTAAAATTGTTTTTTTTGGCTTATTGTGTTTATTTGTAAGTGAAGAAATTTCTTTGTTTCACTATGTCTATATGTATATATAAACGACTTCCCTGATATATATCTAATGAACGTTTTTTACTAACCAATCTTCCATTTATTTGGCACCCCCAAAATTTCCTGGGCACCCCCAGAATTCGAAGTCTGGCTACGCCACTGCATACATGTATGATATATATTGCGTATAAATGTCATATATATGTATATATATGGTTATATATAAATATATACATATGTGTTCGATTTGCTAAAATTTTTAGCCAAAAATGAAAAAAGAAAAAAGTGCATTCCAAGCAAAAACATATCTTTTTCACTTAGTACGGCAGCCGTGACACAGTAGCCATATTTTCGTCAAACGTGTGACGAACTTATGCATGAATGTCTTTTGAGGATTATTAAGATTTCATGCATGTAGCTCAACTCTTAGTGGCATCGTGACTTCGTCTCGATCCGCAGCCCGTTTAATCACAGAACAAATATTAAAACCCCCAATGTGAGACTGAGTTATGACGTCAAGGAACGAGATCTTCAATGATTTTAGGTCCTTTCGGCTCATCAAATGTCGAACCACAAACCCTTCTTCAGATTTTAGCCTATAACTTTAAGTATAACCCATAACGTTGAATAGGCAACTTCTGTCTGAAATACAGAAACTTATGGATTTCACTGAATTTGTGGGTTTTCGGCAAAAACAAGTCAACTTAAAATTTTGCTGCACCTAGACATCAATCTTTACGACAGCTTGGTTTCACCCTTTGTGATGGTCTCAGATACGCAAGCATACCTTCGACAACTAGTCCCAGCTAACGCCTCACATCTCTACTTTGATTAATGTATTTCCATTTAGCATTTATTTATTACATTCGTTTAGGCTTAAGCGCATACTAGCTTACCTCTATGTTGTGAACTATAATAGCACAAATACTTGTGCTTTTGCGGCAAAAACTCTTAATGACCCAACGGAATATTTACGTGATTCGAATTAGTTTGTAAAAGTTTGAAGAGAAACGATTTGCATTTCTCTGCATTACTGCTGGTAAGCTTATTCGTTTGAACCCCAGTGTGCCTTTTACGGGTTGTAGTAATGTTTTTTGCGCAGTTGAAAACGTTCAAAATCAGAATGTTACAAAATAAATATTTAACAATAGTTGAGAATAAAGGACTGAAGTAATTTTGTTAAGTGCAGTGTGCTAAAGGGAAACATTGACTAATTATTTTTGTGTTGTTTGCTTGGTGTTTTTATGGACAAAAAATATTGATTTGTGTTAAAGCCTTAAAGCATTTTGTCATTTGCAAAAGGTAACATGTGTGCCTACCGGCGGTCGTAACGAAATCTATTCCTAGAGATGTATACCATGGGTGACCATAGGGGATTACCAACCTACGAATGAGACCCCTACTCCTAAACTATATGTATCCCTACAGAAGCCGCACCGGCACACCCGTCCCCCAACCCCCCCCCACCCCACCCCACCCGCACCGAAGGAGTAATAACAATGTTAGTCATTTATCAACATTTTAGTAATTTTCACAAAAATTAAGAAATTTCACAAAAGTATTAACACTCCGAGCAAAATTTTAGCTATCCTAGCAATTTTGTAGGGAAAATAGTAGATTTCTTGAAATTTCGCCTTTTGCAATAAATCTATCCCCTGCGTACGCCTACCCCCATTGGATCCCGCAACACATTTAGCAGACGAGCCTTGGATAACTATAATATATACTTGCACGCTTTTGTGAACTAATCGTAAGGAAAGACATGCACGATCTGCATACGAGCCATACATTATAACAGTCGACGATATCTTTGATACAAATTCGAAATATAAAAGATTGAAAATTGAAGATTTGATTTTTAATCTTAAAAATTGATGAAATTATTACTTGTAGTTGGTTTTTAACGATTTACTTCTTTTCAATTATTTGTTAAAAACGGATTTATATTACGACGCTTATATAACTAAAAGAACAGATTAAATATTTTTCATGATAAATGTGTCTAGTTGTTCATACGTTACCGGTCTTACAATTTGAGTAAATAATCTTTATTGGTTGGGGTGTAGAGATTGAATAACGCACATTTTTGGACACAAATACACCAAAATTTTGTTATCGTAGATAACTTAGTGAAACCTATTTTTTTCACGTCTTCACAAGACATACATACCTGTAGGTTATAAATGTATCACTGGTGGCGACAGACCGTACAGTAATGCAGAAACTACTATAAGATGGTTAAAATGGTTAAGGGTTGTTAAAATCTAAGACCGTAATAGTTTAGGATGTTGAAGCATGTGAGTTTCCGCATTTCAAATCTACTCGCTTCAAATCGACTTGACTCAAATTTGCTCGCTTCCGGGAAGCCGTTTTAAATCGGCGTCTCCGAACGAGTTTGGGATAACATATATTGTTTCGATTCCGACTTTTGCCGTGTTGTTTTATAATCTAAGCTCTACTCTGCCTCGAAATTTTGTAAAAAGTTTCGTAACTTACATACATAGATATAGATCAACGTACGTGGCCATGTGATGTAGTGGTTTTATGCCGCACGCGTTTCGCAAATCTAAAGTCGCGTGTTCGAGCACCACTCTGTTGCGTAACTAAGTTGGCCAAGAAATTACTAAGGCCTCGTTGACTAATATAACTATTATGGGGTTGTACTGACGGTAAATCAGACGTACCTCGTTGCTAGTAGCGCCGTTTTAGGGACTGTGCTTTGACAGGTCTGGCTAAAAGTTCCTTGGAGCGGGAGATCGATACTCGGCCTTACTAACTTGAGGACCTTTGCAGTATGTGTAAGAATAAAAATAAGCAAATCTTAACAATGATCCCAGAGACAAATATGGCGTAAAGACGAATGTAGGTTTTGTGTCACTATAATGTTGTTATAGCACTTGGGCCTACAACTTTTGTTGTACAGAAATTTAACATTTACTGATATATATATCAAAATGTAAACTGTAAATAGGATATTGAAATCTGTATATTGACATTCAAGATTTTAATGAGACAGTGAACGGGGAATGCGTTTAAAATTTAGTACCATGGAGAGGGCTATAATCCAATAGCCGATCTAATTTTTTCAACCTATCTACAATAGCTGTATTGACGTAACTACGCGATAGGCACTTTTGAACCTAAAAATACGGTCACCTTTTCACCTGAAAATCTGGAGGTCAAAATATTTTAAATAGAATTTGTTCACAATATGAATTGATTTTTTCTTTTGAAATTATTTGTGCATTTTTCTTTAATCTCAACTTTATGTCATTTTTACCAGTTTATTTCATCGCTAATGTGCCAAAAATACCATAAATCGAAGCTTCCACTAGTGCTCAAACGTTTAATCACAATCGAATACGCAAAGAAATAAGGAAAAACTCGTTGAATTTTCTTAACTCAATCTGTGCTGAGCTTCAAATTTTAATCTAAAAAACTGAACGTTTGAACCCCACACAAACTTCTGAGCTGCAGATATACAGTTTTTCGAGGGTGTGGTAAGGCAAAAATCGGTAACTAGATCGGATAAAGGAAAGCGTATGAGGATCACCGAGTGTCATAACCTACACATGTTTATATAGTGAACTCTTGGTTTTGCTAAATACATATCATATTCTATGGGTCTTGTAACTCATTCAAGACCTAAATATGTTATTTTTAAAGTTTCGTTTACATTGTTCGACTGTGGAAAATAAGGACAATTTTGACATTGCATCGTAGCCTGTATTGCACGTTATAATCAAAACGTAGTGTAACTTAGGAAGATGGTGTTTTGCAGGGGTAAAAGCTTTTAAATTCCGTCAGTGTGTGTGTGATCGGCTATAACTCGGGAACGACTTAATCGATTTTCATGATCTTGGGCTCATTCGCACCCGTAAAGTCGATTTACCATGTATTACGAGTTTTTTTGATTTGGGGTCTGTTCCGGGGTCAGAGATCAAAATGTGGGTTTTTTCTTCATTTTACTCCACGCTAGTACCTTCACGGAAGCAATGTTATTTTTATCTTAACTTTCGAATTTTTTATCTCGTTGGTTTTATTTCATAGTAAAATGATAAATGCCCATGCGAATTTTTGTTTTTCGATTAAGGCTCCGGTTATGGAGTTTGAGGTAAACGATATGGCGCCCCCGTTGTTCGGGGTCAGTGGTCAAAATGAGGGTTTTTTACTCTATTTAATGCTTCATTTACCTTAAGGTGAGTGCACCAGGGCCGGATTTTGTCAGTCTGCCGCGGCTTTAAAGCCACACTTGGCTTTAAAAGCCACGATCAGTCAGTGTGACATTTTTTATACCGAGCCAGACCCTACAAATGTATTTAGCTATTGGTAAAGCGAGGCTGATAAATTGTTACAAGGGCCGGAATCGGCTCTAAAAGCCAGAAATATATGATGACAATGGAAAATCCCTAAAAACTAGAAATGGGTGATATTTATAATCATATATTCGTAAAACAGTCACAATAGCGTATTCCAGTTATAATAGCGTAATTTTCACGCATAAACGAACGTGTTTCATATAGCCAATAGGTTGCTTCCACCCCATCCCCCGAACTGTCGTCTGTTCCAAGCACCGCCTGGATCCGACCCACGAATCCCGCTGGATAAATGCGTGCTTCTAGGCATACAACTAATGATACCTTAGTTTTACGACTTAATAAAAAAGTAGCTACATTTCCAGCCATTAATTCTTCTACATCCAGTTCTCATCTTGTTTTGGCTATTTTAACTAAAAAAGGTGGGCAAGCCTCCTACACCACTCTCATCGACACCTATGAGCATACATGGTGTCCCATAACTAGCGCCCCAGCATTAAACTGACCCAGCACGCCAAATAATAAATATATTTTAAAGCTTTTTGATATGCACGTACTCTCATGTATAACTTAAGTTTTTGATGAATAACGCTTATCCTAAGTACGAATCCGGGCGCCTCCAAGATGAATGATTTCTTTCAGTCGAAAAAGCACACATTCTGCAGACTTTGCGTACCATGTCAGGTTCTGGAAGGAAAGGTCCTCCAATATAGCCTCTTTCACAACAGGGTTCGTGGTTTGAGCTTGTATTCTCCTTGAGTACCCCCAGAGAAAAAAGGAGAACGAGCAGGCCATTCGACACGACTTCGGCGCCCAAGCCAACGGTTAGGGAAGGTTTCGCCCAACTAACGGCCCACAGCCATCGCTAAATGAGGAGGCGAGCCATCATACTTAAAGTGAAGCATGACAATATTTGGTAACTGTTGATTATTGGGATAAAATTCATTTCGCAGCATCGTTAGGTAGTTGTCTGCATTCGCAGTACCATTGAAAAATAACGGCTAAAACATCCACCGGACCACATGCCGACCCATACTTTCAGACAAGGGTCATTCATATGGTGCATGATAGTGTTATGAGGGTTTTTTAAGCCTTATGTATTCTTTAACCGCACTTTCTTTGATATCTTAATCAAAGAAAGTGCGGTTAAAGAATACATAAGGCTTAAAAACCTACCTAGACCTTTGGCAAAGCAATCATGCATTGGGCTCTTCTGCTCATATGCATATGCTGATCAAGAATATTGGAGGCTTACTGAAACCTACCATGTGATATTGTTAGCTCTATAAGACATAAACAGAATTGGAGTTGTAATGATTGGGCTGATATTAGGCAAGATGACTTTGACTTGCTGTGTTATACGGACGGTTCTGTCATTGAGAATGGTCTCAGGCGATGTGGTGCAGGTATATATACCGGGTAACGTAAGGGAATCATTCCCTCCAGGTAGCCTGACTACTGTCTCTCAGGCAGAGGTACTGGCCATCGAAAGATGTGCCATGATAACAGATGGTTTTAGACTTAAGAATAAAAATATAGGTATTTTTAGCGATAGTAGAGCTGCGGTGCTGGCTCTCGGGAAAAGGCAGGTTAAATCATTATGCATCCTTGGGTGTGTGAAGTGGCTTAACAGACTAGGTCAAAACAATGTGGTCACTCCGGGCTGGGTAAAAGGGCATTACGGAGTTGTAGGTAATGAAATAGCCGACGAATTAGCCAGGTACGGGTCTAATATAAAGACTCTAGGACAGGAACCTCATGTTCCTATTAGCGTGACTGTAATTAAAACGTGGCTGGAGGAAAGGTCTTTTATAGATCATAGTAGAAGATGGACTAATAATACTGATTGCAATACGTTTGTTCTTCGTTTATTCATGTTGTTTAAAAAATAGATGCTTTCCAAAAACGGCGCCTAATTCACTTTGCAGGACAAGATATGCGACAAGTTGTATGTAAATACAACTTAAAGATTTTGTGCTGCTATGGTAAGCAATAGTGTAGTCACGTAGATCAACTATACAACTGAATTCCCAGTGAACATGCACAGCACGCGAACATTTGTACGTTGCCGGCCATTAAACTATGCAGTACATGGCAATGCGTAAGGCAATGCACGTAATATACAGAACTCGTCGGATATGGCTGTCGAGTTTCGAGCGAACAAATATCGAATAGAAATGGAAAAAGTGTCGAACAGCTCTCTCACACAGAAACACTAAAAATTGATCAAAATTAGAAATTTCTCGAATGACGACAAGCCAACATCTCACGAACACCACTCGTATCTCATACATATATATGGCTGATATAAACAAAAGCATTCTTTTTATTAATTTCAAGAAAGTATTGAAAACAAAATCAAGCCATCATCTATGCTGTAACAGCGCATACCTAAAGAAAATCCTCAATAAAAGGCACTTAGTAATCGAAAAATGACAAAAATCCTGTAAATTTTACTGCATTTTTGAGAAAATAGGACTGCGGTAGAGCGAGTTTTATAGCGGCAAAAGCGTGAGTAGGCGTTTGCCTTCAGTAGTTTGGTTAGTATTGCGCACAGAGCAACAAGGATGGTATATACATAGGTTTTTGCCATACTGGGTACGATGGTTTTGTTATCAACAGGCCTGAATGGATATCTAATGTCTTTTTAAATGTTTTCACTGGGTTTGAGGTCAATGAACCCAATTTCCGGAATTGTGTCAGTCTTCAGTAGTTTGAATAAGCTATGCGTACAGGGAACCAAGAATAGCGTATAGGCAATTTTTTAGTTCGCCACAGGTGATAGTTTTGTTATCTAAAGTCCAGCATGAATACTTCCTGTGTTTTCAGTTGTTTTTGACAGGGTCTACGATGTTTTAGTTTGTCCAATGGGTCCATGTTTCCAGAGATTTTACGGTGATATACATCAAACATAGCCTGCTACAGGTGATTAAACAAAATGACAATTAAATATGAAACCATGCTAGCTCCGTTTCACCATCGCAAGCGAGATACCAGTACGCAGGCTTCTTTTAATTCCGGGATGGGGCTAGTATTTTCCAGTGTTTCTTGGAAAAAATGGATACCCATCTGTTCGTGACTTTTGGCAGATTTCAGACCCCCTGGCGTATTCACTGTGGGGGGATATGGGAGGGCCACGACCTTCCAAATCCCACATGTTCGTGGGATTTCCCCCATTTCAGTTCCGCAATCGACCGAAACCCACCCCCCGTTCAACTAAATTCAAGCAATCCTTGTCTGAAAATTTGTTTTTCGTATGCAAAATGTTTTAAGACATCAATTAGCACTATTACTAATGCTAAAATTAAACACATGCATAGCAGTAAAACTACGTGGAACTATTTAGTATCTTTAATCAAAATTTATTCCCCCACTTTGAAACTTCCTCCAACACGCGCCCCCAGAAGCCACCCCCCATTTTTTGGATGGCTGTGAACAGGCCCGCCTCCATGGTTCAATGTTCCCTACATACTTTTCGCTCCTGCACAGTAGAACACGCGCTCATGACATAAAAATCTGACATTTATTTTAAAATCCTATTCTGGAATTAAAAGTTCGGTTAAATAACGATCAAAAATAGTTTAAACATTGCGTTTGATCTCTATAGATGAGTTTTCAGCGTTTCTGAGGAATTTATATTTTTAGTATCTTTCTTTAAAAAGCTATAATTCTGGAAATTTTTAGATGTCAAATACTCCGGTTGAACTGAGGCCTCCTGGTAAAATCTTGCGCCCCCCTTAGCTCCTAGCCAGGGATGACGAATCATGCCCTCCGAAAAAAATTTCAGCGAATAGGGAAGCTGAATATAAGCTGTGTACGAAACACGAGCAGCAAGGCTATGGCACAAAAGCTTAAACGAACATCGGTGAAAATAGTCGAAAGTTTTTGGACCTTCTCAGAAAACACAGGCTGCTCCCAGGTGGTAATGGGCCGCCCTCCATACTTGATCTCTACCGGTTAATATGAAGCTGACCCAATTAATTTGATCGCCTTCTAAGCTGACGAACCGGGGACAACTTCTCATCTGAACGGTGGATTTAATCTAGCAAACTGTTCTGAACGTTGGATCTAATCTGTCAACCTCAGGTTCTGGCAGCGTACCCTCGTAATTGGGTTCCCTCGGTTCATGAACGGTGTCCTCACGGCTAGTGTACGCATAAATTTCTGGCCTGTCCACAGCCCTCCGAAAAGTGGGAGAGATAACTTCGGGGGGCCCCCATGTTCATTCTCGGGGGGAAATTAAAAGTAGGGGGATAAATTTTGCTTAAAATACAAAATATTTACATATTTTCATGCATTTTTACTACCGTGAATGTATTTTCTAGCTAAAAAACGATATTTTAGCATTAAAAATAGTGGTAATTAATGTTTAAAAAACAATCTGCAAACAAAAAACATAAATTTTTAGACATAAAAAAATTCTTGGAATTAGTTGAACATGGGGGGTTTAGGCCGAGTGGGGGGGACATGGGGAAAATCTCACGAACATGGGGGATTTGGAAAGTGGGCGGGGGTCCCCCACCCCCTCCAATGTGGACAGGCCAGAATTTTGAACCGGTGGAGAAGCCGGAACCAGCAACAAAAATTTTATGATAAATCCGATATGATCATAAATCAGACAAGTTGTACTTAAAACAAAATCAGATGAACCACGAACACTATCTTACAACAAAAATTAATATCGACGTACAAATTTAAGCAGGCTTCTACAAAGTGAGCCCTCTGACAAAATTTTTGCTCTCACTATCAAAACTTTTTGCTACCCCTGGTAAAATACGGGAAATAAAAACTTGAGAAATTTCTTACAAAAATCCCTATATGACGTTAATTCAAGTAAAGAATTCGTCAGAAATTTAGTTTTACTTCAATAGAGGCGTTTTTGCACCGTCATTTATTAACAATTTTAACGTTTTTTCCAGAAAAATATTAAATTTTGAAAATTTATAGATTCCGAAGCCGGAAATGCTTCGCGGTTCAAGCCATGTGCTTCCCAGTTCATGCTCCCTAGCAAAATTTTCAGCGAATGGAAAAGTCCGTTTAAGTAGAGCTTACTTTTTAACCTGGTTGTTGCCGTAAGGATGTGTTTTCCATTCCAAAGCGGGCAAATTCTTATTTTCGACTGAGACAAATTTAGGTATAACCATATCCTGAAGTGCATCCAAGGACTCTTTTCCAAGAACGGCAAGTCCCATTATGTTCGAACTATAATACTGCTTGTGAAACTTTAGCAATTCCTCGCGAGGATCCAGACCTGAAATTTGAACGAACCTATTTAACAAAAGTACGATTGTCTTTCAAGTATTCATGCCAACAGAATTTGCAGTCAATGCATAGGAAGCAAATATTTATTTATTACCGTTGGCTTTACCCGTGGTAATTAATAGCAACCATTAATTGTTCCTCTGCTGCTGCGTAATGTTTGAATAAACTAAACAACTGTTGCAGCAATCTTTATGATTTTTCAAGCGGTTAAACAGTGTAGAAAGGCGCATTAGCTAGGACATAAAGAGTGGTCCAAATTGCCTTTCCATAAGTGTAATGGTGTGGTAACTGTTTTGCAGGATCTGCACGCGAAATTCGGGTAGATAGATTTCCGTGCGTGGTTGAGTGACGTAGCGTGCTGGACGCCTATTAGTCCAGAAGGTGCGTGTTCGACTCCCTCCGGCACAAGAATTTTCACAGTTGAAGTTGTTTATTGTTCCTGGCAAAAAATGGCGCTCTTAACATATAAAATCATCATGGGACTAACATGGTACTAAGAAAAGCCGATTGAAGTCCTTGCTATGTCGTTATTCTATTGATGTGAATTGATAAACGATGAATGGCAGACGAGACAACGCATGTTACCAAATATTAACGAGCAAATCTATAGAAGCATAGATCACAATATAAGAGGCTTCAGGCTGTACATATCCCTACAAAATTGTAGAAACCCAATGGTCCGTTAGAAGCATCCAGTTAGGGCAATATTGGCAAAAAGTATTGTATTACAGGATTGTAACAACTAAAAAAGTCAAATAGCTCGGGATTTAAATATGATTTTTTCATTTTTGGAATTAGTAAGTTACTGATTCAGATTTTAATAAAATCAGTGTTGACTAAAATTTGATAGGGCATTGATAGGTACAGCAATGTCAAAAGTTTACCCTTTCTTCGAGCATCTTCCAGCAGAGTTATACGTGATCCGGTCCCGAATTTTGAATAAACATGCGAAGGATCAGAAAAGGACCGCTCTATTTGCGCCAACCGCCACATATCATTTTGCAGATTATTTGCGTTTTCAGAATCGACTGCGTTCACTTCACGCTCGGTTGCTGACTCGTTGAACAGCGGTGAGATAAAAAACTGCGAAAACCTTAAAATTTGTAACAATATGATTCTAAAAAACAAGACAAAGTAACAAAAAATTAGCGTCCGTAAAACTTTCGCATGACGGCTTCAGAGCCGTTAGCAGCTAGCCCTCCTAAATAAGTTATGTAATGTGATTAAAATTGAATACATTTTACCAATACAGATATATAAATTAGAAAAATAACGTGACAGGTATTGTTGTAAGATATGTATACGAACGCAGTTAGTTACGTCGGAATGAGGCACGAACCCAAATCTGGTTTCGGACCTGATTTGAATCTAGCGGAATTTAATAGGTTTGCTCATATACTCTGTATACATTTGTCTGATACACATTTGATTTGATCCTCATTAATTTCGCTCTAAAATGCCGTTTCAAATAGATCCCAGTTCTTGTTTTGAGCTGCAGTTTTACCTCAAATATCACATAAAATGTCAGTGAAATGTAGCCACCTAATGCACTAATTTAATTCTTTAAAGACAAATTGTTTCATTACTAAAAAAGTTGGCCGTTTTTGGATTGGCAATAATAGTTTACACTGTATTCATTTGATACGGGTGGAACCTGTTCTACGCACACATTGTCGATCTGATTATAGATCGTCCACTCATTAACAGAGTGTGAGGACAATATTCGAAGAAATTTTCCGACTACAAATTAGCGGAAAACACGCTTTGTATATCATAAACCCGTCCAACAATGCATAAAAATTATTAACTTTCCAACTGCATTACCTCATTCATACAGCAAAATTAACACTGCCGAACATTAACACATATACATGTAAGATTCGATTTCGTTTAGTTCACTGGTTTTGAATATGCTATCTAACATTATATCATCACGTTGTTTTTGGAATTAACTGCAACTATAAAACTAAACTAACTAAACGAAACGGGAGGGAAACTTCGTGACATAGCTTTCTACTGCGCAAAACATTATTTGTTTCTTTGTGTGTTGACTCATTATTCGATTAACAAAGAATTTTGGCAAGTTTTCATTTGGCGCATTAAAAATTAAATTGTAGACACCGCTTTGTTCTTAAGCAGGTCGAATAGCTTCCCGCTCAGATTTTCAGAAAACCAACACGAATTAAAACTGTGATGTTGAATACTTGAGGACCGCCGCCACAAACTAATAACTGTTTTAAGGCATATTATCGAAAACTGCAATCAGAACCGTACCATCGAGTACTACAAATTTGCTGCATAACATTATTTATCGGGACAGCAGTTCTTGAGCAACAACCCAAGTTTAAAAACCAAAAAAAATTTTAAATTTTGGCATTCTTGTTCCTTGATAGGTGAACAATGCTCTTATTGTGTCGGCTAAAAACTCAGGCTTGTTTCAAATCTACACTGCGTATGCCGTTACCCAAGCGAGACGATGCATTAGGGTAAAATGTAGAATTTTTTCAGCTGAAATTGTCAAATTTTTGCATTTTTCAATTTAGCTGCGCGCAGAGGATTAGAATTCGAGGTCTCGGGGTTTCGGAATGCGATGAAAGTGTAACAGATCCATACGGATCGTTACGAGGTGGATAATCCTGACCACAGCCTAATGGCAAACTTTTAGCGGAAACCCATAATTTTGACCACACGATAATGGTCAACATTTACGAAAATCCTGATCACACTCCAATGGTCAACATTTCTTTGAACACAAATAATCCTGACCACACCCCAATGGTCAACATTTTTTTTAACAAAAATAAATCTGACCACAGTGCAATGGTCAACATTTTTTCGACTACCAATAATCATGTCCACAGTATAATGGACAACATTTTTTCGAACTACCAAAAATCCTGTCCACAGTATAATGGACAACATTTTTTCGAATACCAAAAATCCCGCCCACAGTATAATGGACAACATTTTTTCGAATACCAAAAATCCCGTCCACAGTATAATGGTCAACATTTTTTCGACTACCAATAATCATGTCCACAGTATAATGGACAACATTTTTTCGAACTACCAAAAATCCTGTCCACAGTATAATGGACAACATTTTTTCGAATACCAAAAATCCCGCCCACAGTATAATGGACAACATTTTTTCGAATACCAAAAATCCCGTCCACAGTATAATGGTCAACATTTTTCCGAGTACCAAAAAAATCCTGTCCACGGTGTAATGGACAACATTTTAGTGAACTCCGAAAATCCTGTCCATAGTGTAATGGTCAACATTTAGTTGAGTTCCCCGATACTCATGACCACGTGTATAGTGGCCAACTTTTCCGAATTCTGTCACCAGTTTCTCCCCAACCTGGAACACCCGACAGGAATAGCCCAAAAGGGTACGGAAACCACCCTCGCCTTACAATACGTACATTTATGTAACCAGAACCAATTAATCGCCTCATCGCGCAACAATATATATATATTGAGTTTCTCTATATATACCCGTCGACCATGAAGCCCTGTTGTCACCTCACATATAAATTGCCTAACTGGCACAAACCTTGAACTATCATATATACGTGAACCAGTAATTGAAACGACTCACAAGATCAACATTGCTATATAAATACATAATTACAATAAATCAGAAATCATCAGGTATACTTATTGATAATTGAAACAGAAATGAAATCAAGGTATATACGTACGTAATTGGAACAAATTCAATCGCACCATATATTTATATATAGGTAAACGGAATAATCAGGTTCAAAGAGTCTCGCTATGTGACCAACTCGCATTTTTAGTATTTCGGCCTGCACCGCCGACATTGTTTTGATTGAGATGGGTATCGTTATTGCTATTTCAGGGATGGATATTCGTCAAGGAATCGTAACTGTATATACAGATATTGGTATCCATCAAAATACCTATTGATTGTGGTGCCCCAAAGGCACGTTTTGATATGCGTATATATTGGCATTTGCACGGTTCTTCTATCGTATTATTGGCCATAAAGGCATCATTGATATATACTAGAATTACGTACCATTGATATCATTCTTGTAATACCTTTGATGGCCATAAAGGCACGTGTCCGATATATATAATCATGATCGTATCTTGTTATTGCGTACCATTGAAACCGCTATTGTTGAACGTACATGTTTTCAGGCACAAATCCAGCCAATTGATTAGGACATGAACTGTTAACCAGCTATACATATAATTGCCGTATTATATTCATACCGTTCATTGTAATTGTACGAGGCCATAAAAGCGCCGCCCTATTATTGTCGTTGTATACCGTTTTACGTTCATAACGTGCTGTCATTGTACTATTGTACTTGGTTGATCAGGCCATAAAAGCGCCTGGATTTGATAATGATTTTATGTACCATGTTTGTCGTATTTTGTTGTAATTTTTGTGGTTTTTAGGCTGGAAATACGATCCATAGAGCGTAACGTATTTGACATGTTTTAGAAGGAATTTTAGGAGTTTTCGCGCATGCAAAGTGATATTTTATAGGTACAGAACGCGCGTATGGCGAGCCCTTGCCATACTCGATTTGTAAAGGATTTTAGGACGGTACGACTCCCAGTTGCACCCAGTATAGGCGTTTACATAGGAATAGCCCTACCCCGAGTGGCCGAGTGGTAGGACCACGAAATTTGTTACAAAAAGTTGCTAGAAATAGCTGGCCGTGACGGACACCCGTCACGACCGTCCTCACGAATGAGGACCACAAAAAAGGTGACTGTTCGCCCGAAAGAGAACAGCAATTGAGAAAATTGTCTGAAAGTTATAAGAGGAAATCGAAATTATAAAATTTACCAGTGTTGGAGTTTCAGAAGCACACTGGTAATTTGTGAAGATAAATGAAATATTATTTACCAGCGTTCGTTCGCGCTGGTTGCGATAAGAAATAAAATTTGAAAATTTATGAAATTTAGGAACATAAAGTATCGGCTCCGGCCCATAACTCCGGAACCGTTGGGAATTTCAAAATTTTGTACTCAATATTTCTTATAGAAAATTTTACGGTCTTTCGAATGAGACCGGTTTCGTGGAAATCCGACCCGGATCCACGGACTTATGAACGGATATGTAAGTACGAAAATTGATAAAATACAATTAATTCAATAACTCAACGAAAGTTGGTCGTAAAAGTATATACGTGGTATCGCTAGGATCCCCAGACCCGAGGCTTTAATTTGAGCTCGGACGGGTCTCGCTACGCCCACTTTCAGGTACCCCATATGAAGACTTCAGAAATAACGCCCCGACAGGCGTGTCGCCCCTCATTAGATTCCCCGCATCGAGACCAACCCAAAAGTATATAAAACACCCCAGGAAAGTCTACCCCGAATCCAGGGGAACCGTTTAAACACCCTACCCGGAGAAAAATTTGACATGGACCCTCCCCCAAGAGCTCATTTTCCCCCCTGTAGACCGAATACGGTCCTGTCACATATCATCTTAACCGGACGGACATTCTGAGTCCGAATCCGGGTTTGTCGTGGCACTCTGGCCATTGCCCAGGGCCCCCCACCCTCTTTTTACCCTTCCGCCCTCGTTTTCTTCTTTTGTTTACTTAAGCCGTGTTTCTCTTTTACTGAAGAGTTGTTGAAACTGCTACAAAAGTTAAGGTGATGTAGAGCTAATATTAATTTTGTGTATTGGTCGCAATACCTGGAACATTAAATCTATATGTGTGTA
>JASANE010018332.1:0-42456 GCA_030248225.1 Trileptium ribeirensis | reverse complement strand
GTGACTGTATTTCATGATTTTTCAAAGACTCTTAGTGTGTTTATGGTCAATGAACCTGATTTTCATTAGTATTCATAGCATGGTTTCATAGCATGTCTTCTGGCCTGTTCACAGCCCTCCGAAAAGTGGGGGAGAAACTTCGGGGGGGGGGCATTTTCATTCTCGGGGGAAAATTAAAAGTGGGGGGATAAATTTTGCTTAAAAATACTAAATATTCCCATATTTTCTTGCAGTTTTACTACCGTGAATGTGAATGTATTTTCAAGCAAAAAAGATATTTTAGGACTATAAACAATGGTAATTAATGTTTAAAAAACCAATTTGCACACAAAGAACATAAAGTTTCAGCCATAAACAATTTTTGGAATTAGTCGAACATGGAGGGTTTCGGCCGAGTGGGGAAGGACGGACATGGTGAAAATCTCACGAACATGGAGGATTTGGAAAGTGGGGGTCCCCCACGCCCCCACTGTGAACAGGCCAGTGTCTTCAGTAGTTTCGTTATGTACTGCGTGCAGAATTGTTCAGATAGGTTTTCCGCTAGGCTGAATACGATGGTTTGGTTATCTATAGACCAACACATATACTTGATGCGTTGTCACTTGTTTTCTATGTGTTTAGAGTCGACGAGATTTTAGGATTTTCATTCAATACATCAAACATAGCCTGTTACAGATTATCAAACCAAATAACTTAAACAGAAAACCACGCTGGCTCCATTTAACCCTTACTTGCGAGTTACTAGTCATAGATATCCGCATGGGTAGTGGGGTAATACCCGTAAGCCACAACACACTCTTGAGGCTCCGACACCGCTCTGACAGCCGAAGACGCCAGCAAAATTTTCGGAAATTGGAAAAAATTCGGGAATTTTGGGGAAATCGGCACAAGTTGGCAACAACAGGAAGAATATTAGCCAAACATGGTATAATTGTCAAAAATTATGCAGAAATTTATCAAAAGTGGGGAAAGTTATGATCACCCAAAATTTAAACATTTTACTCATTGCTCTACGTTCATTGGCTGGCGGATCTTGAATATGATACATGTTCATGATCTATACAGTAACGCTCAGAAATGAAAGCAAACTTTTAGCCAATCGTTCGCGAAAAATTTACTGCTGAATTGCGATTCGCGAATTTTTCGCGAACTGTTGGCCATTTTTTCGCAAAAAAAATTGCGTTCACTTTTTTGCGAGAGTGTATCTACATAAATATCAACAGAAACTGATTAGCACAAGTCTGCATAGACATTGAAATCCGAACCGGTTTAGTATTACCATAAATAGACATGGCTCGCAGATGTAACTTTTTAACCTAATTTTTTAATGAAGAGGCAATCATTTATTTATAATAGCTGTCAATAATAGTATAAAGCAAAGTAATCCAAATTACTAAGATTATCTAGAGATATGGTAACATTAGGACTCACCGTTAACCAGTTTAATTTTATCATGATCAGACAAGCATAAGCACATAAATTTCATCTGGTAGGAAGTACATGATTCTAAAAGGAACGATGACTTGGAATGAACCTGACGAGATGAGTCGAAGGTAGCATTCACTTTCCAACCGTGGTAGATAAGCGTTTCAAAGATCCGAATTAGAATCATCCGAGAATCCGCTACGTAGTCAGCCCATATTTCCCACCACGGCGTGCCTGCCAGCTGCAAACAGGTAACAGATCAGACAGTTTGCTTGTGCCCTGTCCGCAGTGGGGGTCCACTTTTCAAATTCCCCGATGTTCGTGAGATTTTCCCACATGTCCGCGCCCCACTCGGCCGAAACCCCCATGTTCAACTAATTTCAACAATTTTATGTTTTTGTTTGCAAATTGTGTTTAAACATTAATTACCACATTGATGACGCTAAAATACATTCACGGTAGTAAAACTGCATGAAAATAGAGAAATATTTAGCATTTTAAGCAAAATTTATCCCCCCCACTTTTAATTTTCTCCCAGAAATAACATGAGGGCCCCCTCGAAGTTCCCCATCACCACTTTTGGTTTTGCAGGGCTGTGTACAGGCCCGAACTTAAAGATATAACACTGAATCATAGTTTTGTCGTTGCATTGCTCTGGCTGAGCAGTGCCTATGACAAACAATTATTGCGAGTATAACTTTTCGACAGAGCGCATAATTCAACGTATGCTCGTTAATTTCGGGATGTGTCAAAAATGTCACATCTGCAGTTTCGATTCCGATTTTAAGCTAACGTTGTACCATTTAACTAATTTTTCGAAGCAAAATTATAGCATAATTTTTTTAATTTATTTTGCAATTACAGATTTTACATGTTCCACAATTTGTTTTACGACATTCAGTAGTGATACTTATGCAACTATAAATGCTAAATTTCCAGCAATTAGGACTTTGTGAGTTTGTAACAACAACTAATCATTGGTGGTTCACTTAAAAGTTGATAATTAGTATCCAAAATGAATTTTTAGGACATTGAAAAATAATAAAATGATATATATAAACAGTATGAGAATATACAACGAGAGCCCTAAGCAGCCAACATACCTTAAATTCCCACACATTGGACTCTGTTTGACTTAGCGCGCCATCGTATTGAATCCCTCTTGTCCAGTACGTTTGCAATATACCACGTATACTATCTTGTACAATTTGTGGGGCACCCATTAAACGGATACGGTCCTTCTTTTCGAGCGAAAGCATACAGCGTTGAGAAATAGTAATTGGATGCGCTTGAAGCTTAAAATATAAAAACTATCTGGATTGCCTGTTTGTACCTTATCTGAATAAAAACATTTGTAACTACATGATACATACAATGTGTTCCGATATAATTCACATTAATCTAATAACCACAATGGCAGCTAATAATCCATTATTATTTGGTTGCAATCGCTGCCACCAAACGGTAAAATAAAAAGATCAGTGCGAGCTTTTTTATATTCAACACTGTTCCCGCTAGGTCTGTTTGACTTCAGAAAGCCGCAAGGTACTTTGGATAAGTGAATTTTAGAGAGAAAGCTACCAAAAACTATAACATCGAAATAGTGGGCGCAAAATTTTGAATTTTTAGGTAATTTTATTGACATGTCTTGAGAACACTATTGGTAAATGTTGTAAACGCAGCAATTTTTATATCATGATGGTTCCAGCTATTATAGGCTATTAGACGGAAACAAATTTTGACGGACGCCGACTTCGCAAAGTCAGCTCCATTACACGAATCTTTACTCGTCACATCTGACCGTTGTTCCCTCGTGGTTTGCTAGTTGCTAGCTCGCAACTTGCTAGTGGGAAAATATATATTTTAAAATTTTATAGTTTGTTTTTGAAGCAGAACGACAACGCGAGCGGAATTTCCACTATGGGGAAATCGTGAAAATTCCTGTTTTTATCTGTCGCTGTTATTCATAACTTATCTTTGGATGGATGGATTTCGATAAATTTTATTGCTCGATAGCAAAAGTGATGACGATGTGCCCTTTCGTTGAAGACGAACAACTCCGACACTATTGTCCGGGTGAAAATGGCAAAAAGCAGGTATTTAAGGATTCTTTATCACATCTGGCCACACATGTATCAGTGCTTCGCAGCCCATATCTCGCGACTCAGGTTTCTCAGAATCAGCTGATTGAAATCTTCAACTTTGCTGACCATGACTTTTATGGGACCACGCCCGGGCCCCTGTGGATCCGAATATGTTTCGTCGACCCTTTGCTAGAAATAGCGATTTTTCAAATTTCGCCATGTTATTGCTTGTCTTACAATGAGTGACTATTAAGTTAATAAGCATACTGGTTACGATGGTTTTGCTAGAGTGAAACTATTATACCTTTTCGGTGTTTAAAGGGTTTGCTGGTCGACCAACCCCATTTCCAAATTGTAGTGAGTTTTCATATGTTTGATTATGTATTATGTATAACCAAGAATTTTAGTATAGCTATTTATTAAGACTGAATACAATGATTTGATTATTTAGAGTCCAGCGTGCGTATTTCGTGCCTTTTCAATGCGTTTAGAGTTAATGAACCCTACTTAAAGAATGTACTCTGTCTTCAGTTGCGTGGTTAATATTGTTTTGTCCAGGTCATCAAGAATTGTCTATATAGGTTTTCTGGTAGGCTGAATACAAGGGTTTGGTTATCTAGACCAGCAGAAATACTTGATGCGTTGTCATTTGTTTTCGGTGGGTTTAGGGTCGCCGAAGTTCTAGTGTTTTCAATGGGTTCACGGTTCAAGATGTCTTACGATGGCGTATTCATCAAACATAGCTGTTGTGGGTGATTAAAATAACTTAAAAATTAAACCACCCTCGCTCCATTTCGACCTCGCTTGCGAGTTACTGGTAATACATTATTAATCAAACAGGACGACCAAAGGGGAAAACTCCTCAAAAATTTTTCTGTCACCGTCATTCATAACTCATGATCGGTTGTCCGATGCCATCTATTTCTATAGTCCAACTTAACTATATTATGTCTTTTTGTGGGATTTCAAGGGTTTTAAAGCCGGTGAATTAGATTTTCCAAATATATTGTGTTTTTATTTGTTTCTGCATGTATTGCGTGCTAGAATGGTCTTGTATAGGTTTTTGAACGCTGAATACAATGGTTTGGTTATATAGAGTACAGCACACATATTCGTTGCATTTTTCAGAGGTTTTGCAATGGGTTTAAGATCAATGAATCCGATGTCCAGAATATAGTCTACGTTTAATAATTTGGTTACGTATTGCGTACAGAGTATAGCGAATGGTTTTGATATGAAGGTAGTTTATATAACCTCTATATAAAGCCTTTTATAGTTATTATAAACCTCTATATAGAAGTTTTTAGCTTGCTGTATACGATGGTTCAGTTATCTAGAGCCAGCATGTATATTTAATGTTTTTCAGAGGGTTTAGGGTCAATGAACCGATTTCCAGGGTTACATACTGCGTTCAGGGATCAGAAATAATTGTCTTTATAGGTAGGTTTTCCGGCAGGCTGAACAAGATGGTTTGGTTAGCTAGATACCAGCACAAATACTTGAGGCGTTGTCAGTTGTTTTGATGGATTCAAGGTTGACGAGGTTCCCAATTTTTCAATGGGTTCAGGATTTCAGAGGTTCTTTGGTGGTATATACATCAAACACAGTCTGTACAGGTAATCACTCAAAACGATAAATTATAAATGAAACCCCCGAGGTCCCGTTTCACCCTCGCCTGCGAGATGCATGTATAACCTTAGGGTCTATGTGCATGCAGCGCTTGAAAAACGTAATAATATCAAACAGAACAAACTTCAGACAACAGATTAGCCAACGTCATACATGTGCGTTGCATCACAACTAATGCTAACAATCGTCCGAAATAGTACGCAGACCTTCCGCGTAAAGTAATCCAGTTAGTATAAAATTTATCCATTTAGCGATGACCATGTCTTTGTCACTGAGGTAAACATGGCAATACTTTTGTGTCGAAATCAAAACATAGCTTTTACGTTTGGTGTCGTTCGTGGTCGGATAAAAAATATATTTGTCACATTTCACTTACGCATTGTCAGCGTTCTAATTTATAGAGCGCTGATCATGGTCACCTAGGAGTGTGCAATGCAAGACAAGTTTACTATGCATGTGCAACGGACGTGACGCTGTTGCATTGCGCAATTGTCATTATACGACCCCGGCTATCGTAAGCCCTATTATTCGGACTATCGGACCTATTATTTTCATTGGACGGTCCCAAGAAGCTACGGAGCTTAGAAAGTCGCAGGAGCGCTTCGCAGGACGTGTTCTGATCCTGCCAGACAGGTTCAACACGCAGCGAAGTGATACTATTTTTGAGATCCCCAAGGAGGTTGGCGCAGTCACTTGCTCACAGCCCAAAGAGACCATGCCACTATTTCCTATCATCGTTCCGCCTGGAAGTGTCAGGGCATCGATCGGTTAGTTTATTTTGGCCAGTAAATAGCACTAAGGTGAGACTATCCTGTGGCGACCGGCCGATCACCATGAAGCGTGAACATATACTGAGTTGATCACGTGAACATTACTCAACATGATGCAATCATTGCATCATGTACTCTGGCGCAATAAATGGTTACTATGCCCTTTCTGTGTAATCGTTGCATCACGAAACTGACGCAATTATGCAAATTATTATGTGTATATAAACAGTGTAAAGTTTGCAATAAACCGAGTTGTGTTCATTCGACTTACGTTCCATATTGGTGAACCCGACGTGATGAATTGACATTCCTCGCCTTCACTCGACATGTCTGTCTATGTTTATTAACGCCCGGGACAGTTTTTTTGTTTCTCGTTTTCTTTTACTGGTTTTCCGCGGTTCGAGTTTTTTTGCCATCCGAAGAGTACCTAAAGGCAAAGTCGACCCACCTCAAACACACGGCAATCAACGTCTAGAAGATCCACCAGTTCAATCGAGTCAAACCTTCCAAGAGCCAATCCATTCAACAAGGTCGAATCCTCCAATCGTGCCGTAACTCCATTTCTCAATGCCGGTCAATCCACCCCAACAAAAGGGTCAAGACGAAGATGGGCACGCTAGTGGTCATGGAATGGTGTCATGCGCGGCAGTCAAGCTCCCGCCTTTCTGGTTAGCTGACCCCGAGGTCTGGTGCGCTCAAGTCGAGGCTCAATTCATCACTCGAGGTATCACAACCCAACAAACAAAGTTCTTTTACGTCATTGGGTCCACCGCCCCCGAACAAGCGACCGAGGTGCGCGACCCTCTCATCAATCCTCCTCGGGACAACCCATACGTGTCCTTCGAAAGCAGTTGATTCAACGACTGCTGCAACGGAACAACGACGTCTCCATCAACTCTCAACGCCAAGGAGCTGGGCGATCGAAATCCAAGTCAGCTGCTGTGCCATGCAACAACTACTGGGTTCCCAGCAGTCCGCCCTCAACGACTCAATCATCCGACAATTGTTCCTCCAGCGGCTTCCGATCAACGTTCAAGTGGTGCTGGCGGCGTCCGAAAGTCCGACGTTGGAAGCCGCGGCGATTCCAGCCGACAAAGTCATGGAAGTGGCCAGTCCCGCTATCTCAACGATGGTCGAGAACGATTCGTTGTCAACGGAAGTCAAGTCTCTACGGTCCGAGGTACGAGAGCTCCGGCAACCCATCTCAGCTCTCACCGTAAACCGACAGCATTCTCGCGAACGATCCCGAAGTAAGTCCTATCGAGGTCAACACAGCAGTAAGTCTAGAAGCCGCCAACAAAGTCGTCCAGAAGGCATCTGTGGCACCACTCGAAGTTCGGAGCCTCAGCCACGAAGTACCGTGAACCGCTCAAGTTGTCGGGAAACGGAGCGACGGGTCGCTAGCCACTATGAGAGGTCCCGCTATTCTTCAAAACAAACTTTTCTTCATCGTGGACCGCAATTCCAGTGGTCGCTTTCTAGTGGATACCGGCGCTCAAGTCAGCGTCATCAAACCTTCGTCAAATGATCGACGCTGCGGTCAAACAACGCCGCCTCTACAAGCGGCAAATAGCAGCACAATCCGGACCTACGGCCAGCGATCCCTAACACTCGATTTGAGTATCAAGCGGGTCATCTGGTGGGTATCCTCGTCGCCGATGTTTCCTATTCAATTATCGCTGCGACATTTTTTCCCACTTCGACTTACTGCGGACATCCGACGATCTTAGTTACGCGATGGTGTCACCTACGTCGCAGTTCAAGGGGTCACGTCCAAAATCCAGTCGCTCAAAATCATCATTCTCCCGACGAATCAATCTTCGACCTTCGTGGACCTCCTAAAGCGATTTCTACGAATCACAAATCCCACTCCATTTGTATCGAAAGCCCGACACGACGTCAGCCTTTACATCAAGGCGAAGGGTCCCCCAGTTCACAGTCGTCCAAGACGTCTCCCTCCGAACAAGATGAAAGCCGCAAAGGACGTCTTCGAGCATATGATGGAACTGAGCATCATCCGACCACCGTCAAGCTGCTTCTCATCGCCGCTCCATATGGTTCCCAAAAAGAATGGCGATTGGAGACCCTGTGGAGATTATCGAGCGCTCAACACCACGATCCCCGATCGGTACCGAATTCCGCATATACAAGACTTCACAACGTCAATTGCTGGAAACACCATGGTCGCAAAGATTGGCCTGATACGATCCTATAACCAGATTCCGGTTTCACCCGAAGATGTTCCGAAAACGACAATCGCCACACCGTTCTGGCTGTCAAAATATGTCCGGATGCCTTTTCGCTTGCGCAATGCCGCGCAAACATTCCCGTGGTTCATCAATCAAGTCATCCGCTGTTACGCTCGTTTGCACGATGTTCTATTGGCGAGCTACAGTCCAGACGAGCACCATCGTCATCTGCAGGAACTGTCTCAACGCTCAGATGATTTTGGACTATCCATCAATACCGACAAGTGCGAATTCGGAGCATCATCACTGGAATTCCTGGGTCATCTGGTAGATTCCCAAGGCATTCGTCCATTGGAATTGAAAGTACAAACAATACGCGACTTTCCTCGCCCTAATACCGTCAAGAAGCTCCAAGAATTTCTTGGAATGCTCAACTTCTACCATCGCTTCATAGCGAAGTGTGCGGAGGTGACCCTGCCGCTGACGTTGCTCATACGATGTGCAGAGCCTGCCAAGGTATTGGAATGGACGGAAGTGGCAAAATCGTCATTCGAGGCCTGCAAGGAATCTCTGGCTCAAGCGGCATTGCTGGTTCATCCATTGCTGGACGCGCCACTAAACATAGTGGTCGATGCCTCAGATGTCGCAGTGGGAGTGGTGCTGCAAGAACAGCAGGAACATGGCAACCACTTTCCTTCTTTTCACGGAAACTAACCCTGGCGGAATCACGATACAGCACCTTTGGTCGGGAGGTCCTCGCAATCTACTCGGCAATTCGTCATTTTCGCCACATGGTCGAGGGACGTCGCTTCCGCGTGTTGATGGATTACAGCCGTTAACCTTCGCTCTTCTCACACGATCCGAGCTGCAGTCACCGCGGGAGGTTCGTCATGTCAGTGGAAGTCAAAACATGGCCACCGACGCCTTGTCCCGGATCAACACTGTGGTGCCGGAAATTGACTATGAGAAACTGGCGGAGGTACAAGCTAGCGACAATCAACGAGAATCATCCGGGCAGACCACATCCTTAACGTTCAAGTGGATGCCCATTCCAATGGCCACAAATCCGGTTCTATGCGACATCTCAATGGGGATATCAATACCATTGCTGCCGCCCGAATTTCGTCAAACTGCATTCGACAGCTTGCATTCCCTATCCCATCCGGGTCTTAGGGTATCACAGCGGCTCCTGGTTGAACGATTCGTGTGACCCGGTATCAATAAGGATGTTCGACATTGGGTCAAAACCTGTTTGGATTGTCAACGAACCAAGGTCCATCGCCACACCGTCATTCCAGTGGGCAAATTCAACACTCCCGATCGTCGATTCGAACACATCCACGTCAATATCGCCGGTCCTCTTCAACCGTCAAACGGGCAAGCTTATATGCTGACAATTGTGGACCGATTTTCCAGATGACCCGATACTTTTCCTATTCCCGATATAACGGCCGAAACCGTCGCACAACCCCTCATGTCTGGTTGGATCGCTCCATTCGGTTTTTCAGTTTATGTTACCACTGATCGCGGAAAACAATTCGAATCAAGACTCTTCCAGGAGCTCACAAAGATCCTCGGAGTCAATCATCTCAGAAAAACGGCCTATAATCCAATGGCGAATGGATGGAATGGTGATACGTTTTCATCAACAACTAAAGGCTGCAATCAAAGTACACACGAACAGTCAACGATGGACTGAAGTACTCCCTCTGGTACTTCTGGGAATTCGAATAACAGTCAAGGACGACATGGGCGCCACCAGTTTCTAAATGGTATACGAAAGCTCAGCGCGATGTCGAGTCAACTCATCGCAAATCAACCGCCAGCTCAAGTCGATCCGTCGTTCTTCGTCGACCGCTTGAGAGCGTCGATGGCTCGCTTCTGCCCGACACCAACTCGTTTCACATCTTTCGTCTCGTCTACAATCAAGGATACCTAGTTTGTCTTCATTCGGGTCGACGCCGTCCGCAAGCCACTACAAACCCCGTATATTGGTCCTTACAGAGTCCTCAAACGCCCAGACAAGTATTTCGCCGTCGGCATTGAGGCTAATAAAAGACACGGTATCGCTAGATCGCCTCAATTCGGCATTCCTTGATGAAGATCCGCTGCCAAACACCCAAGCACTTCCGGGAAAGATCGAAACCAATCCACCCGTTCCAATAGACCCGGTTTCAACAACAGTCTGAACACGCACAGGACGAGCTGTTCGTTTTCCAGATCGCTTCTCGTCTATTGACAGGAGGGCAAGTACCGTGGCGACCGACCGATCACCATGAAGCGTGAAGATATACTGAGTTGATCAGGTGAACATTACTCAACATGAAGCAATCAGCAATCATTGCATCATTTACTCTGACGCAATAAATAATGACAATGCCACGCTTTCTGATGTAATCGTTGCATCACGAAACTGATACAATTATGCAAATTATTATGTGTATATAAACAGTGTACAGTTTGCAATTGCACAAAAAGTGGTCGACTTACGTTCCACAATGTTTAGACATTTAATGTCGGAATATGACTGGTCGATTCAACGTGGGCGATGGGTTGGTTGATAGTCTTCTGTAATCTTTTGCAAATGTGGCGAGGAGTTATAGGAAAAATCCGAGTCGCACGAGTCGTACATAATCATTGAGGAATCGGCGAATCACGCTCTTGACGTTAATGCTGAACGCAGGTGATCGATTTCAAACCCTTTCAATATGCATATCTACACAGGGCATCAAAACAAAGTAAGACTATGGGTTTTTCAATCATTATTTATTGACCAGCAAATCGCACACCCTCATGTCATAGAGCAACGGTTAAGGCAACGTGATAGTACAATCAATAAATTATTCTCACCACAAACGTTGTTTTGTTAACTTGTTACGTCTTCAGACGATCGCTGCGCTTACCTTACTCGATATGGGAAAGAACGAAAGAAAATGGAATTTGCACGACGATTTTGAAGTAACCTAAGTGTGGCTAGTCAATTATAGAAATCATTGGGCTCAGTGTCAAGGGTACACTTCGAGGATGTGAAAGAAGAAAGATCTGGAGAAAACGAATTTGCCCATCCTAGGTTACATCGAATCAAAAAAGGATTATACACGATACGGGTTTATATTACAAGCTACAAGTATTATACGATATCCAACAAATCAATGAAAGTAATTTTCACTAAGCAACAACAAATATCGAGATATGTAAATATACGGCAAAGGTTGAGGCACGACGCTAACTCGAGCGAGACCGAATTTTCTGGTTCGACTGCTTGTGGATACTTCTACATCCTATATAGAGTTGTACCGAATGTATCGCAGGAGAAAATAGCGTTTTCCCAGTTACGATGATTCACTAGTTCCGTGTTGGAATTTAGTGCCACCGGGATATCTTTATCATACACAGAGCACTGGGAACATACATATGAAAGTACAATCGACTAATGAAACTTTTAAAGCGCAACTGGTGTTCACGGTCGCTTTTATTACAGAGATCAGCTCAAACTTAACCGATGACCAGTTCATCCGAACGTCGTATGTCTAGTGTGACTGGCTAAGTGTGCCGATACGGCAAGAGTTCAAAACGCACATACTAAAAGTAAGCTGGATTTGACGTCCACTAACGATCGGTTTAAGCCAGGTTCGCGAATGGACTCGCGCTCGGTAACACTATCTATGCGCAACACAAATACACAGACGAGTCGAAATGTATATAAACCTATATGTCGGCTTAAACTCGGCTCAACGGTGACTCCAAAATACCATTGTACTCGGCCAATTTTAACAACCTACTCTCGTGAACCACGACGAATCAGGGGCGCGCAGTAAGGGGTTCCTGTTTTCTCGGCTTATAGGTCCCGGTAGAAATTGTTGGGCCCGAGTCTCCTAACATCTGAAACTTTCCAAAAACCAAAGTTGTCGAAACAATATTACCGTCATTTTTGTACCTAAAGCTAGACTTATCAACCGTGGGGAATTCGATAGTTAATATTTATCTGCAAATTTTTGTGTAAATTTGTACTATTCTGATATGCCGGATCCAGGGAAAACAACTAAAAACGGTAATTTTACGCCAATTTTAAGCTCGCGGGCAACCTATAATTAAGTTCGGTTCGGTGGAACTGTTTCGGTGTTTGTCCTCAGTAAAAACACAACTCGCAACGAGTGGCTGTGATGTTCCTGACTGATAAACTATCGGGAATAATAGTAACAAAACGGATCTTTCCTCTAATAGTTCGCTTTCCTTGTCTCACCGTTTGTATGTTCTCCGTTTATCTCGGACGGATCGGGAGTTTGACTAGTTTCACTTAATGCCGGATCAATAATCCTAGAACCTTGTTTGTAAGTCTTAGACTGCGACGTCGCTGCGTCGCTTCTTTAAAAAGAGGATGTCTTAGGGATATTGCCACTAAGTAAAATTCGGAATTACATGTAATTCTAGATCATCTTATGATACTAATAATATTGACAATTTAAATTACGAGGATCGTCAGATTTGGAGCTCGGCTAACTGAATTTTACTCGAAACTTTAGCTAAATCGCTGAGTATTAATTTTACCAAACCTTGCTTTTATCTATCGCAAATTGTCTCTTTGGTGATTTGCACGAGTTACTCAAAAAAGAACGGGAATTTTGCGGTAACTCGAGGCACGGATAGTTACGGCTGACTAGATTTGACTCGGGAATGATCATTAATATCACTGATCTCTTTCAAAATTACAAACGATCTTTTCTGCAATTAACCAAGATTGAGAGGTGTTGTCTCAGCCCTTAGTTCCGAGCATGTAGGTTGATGTGAAAACAACACAATGCTGTAATGTTGTGGTCTATGAGCAATTTTGACGTATCGAAATTTCTTATGGGACTCAGGGATCGTTTCCGATCCAAGGCTCACAAATGTACTATATACAAATTTTGCTGTCCATTTTGATACAGTAAAATATTGAACTTCGCACGGTAGAATCTTCGCACTCCAGCAATAGTTGGCGGCCCAGTGCAGAAACGCTATATACGGGTCGTCAAATATTGTTAAATTTAGTTCGTTCTATGTGTTTTACCTTAAGCGTGGTCTTAGGATACTTAACTAGTCCTCACTTGAAAACGAGGAGCGCTACGGCTGAGCTACCCAGCAGATCATTGCTGAAGCGATGAACCACTCTGAGGCTATACCCAATTTCCACGAGCTCAGCCGGATTAAGTTATTTACCCTACTTAACTAATTACTATAATTTTGTATGCCCTAAGTCTATTTATCAAGAGGAAATTATACTTAACTCACGAGGATACTTAACTACTCCTCACTTGAAAACGAGGAGAGCTATGGTTGAGTTACCCAGCATATGATTGCTGAGGCAATGAACCACTCTGGGGCTATCCCCAATTTCCACGAGTTCAGCCGGATTGAGTTACTTAACCTACTTAACTAATTACTATAATTTTGTAATTGATAAATCTATTACTCAAGAGGAAAATATTTTACTGTTTGTTGGAATCACTGATCATCGCTGCGAAACGATGGTGCTAGTGTGATATGAGCAGCTTATGAGGGTGCATTTGCCGATGTACGACGGAGATCCGAGCCTTCCATGGGTTTACGTAAAGTACATATCTATATTATACAAACAGATACGTTCAGATCAATTTCGGGGCATGGGGGCGGGGTTTATAATTCTGTTCAACAATCCTAGCGTGTAGATTTCCAAGTAGCAATGGCTCGAAAGCCGTAGACACGTGTCCTACAATGAATAAATTTTCGTGCCGAAGCCATCTTAAAGACCCTCCGTAAATGTCGCAATCCCAGGGAAATTTTGGTCAATTCTCTAGGCTCAAACTACTGCAGTAGATTCATTCCACTAGACCCAACGGTCAGTGCAACCTTCAAGAACTGCTCTTGGCAAGCTTAATGTTCTCAATTTACTCGGTTCCGACTGAATTTCCTAGCCCAACCAGTCTAAAGGGTAGGGAAACATTGAATTTCAATTTTCTAAAAATTGCGCCAGCCTTTATCTGAGAAAAGTTGCACAGAGGCCGCACTTGACTTAAATGTTTGATTTATAAGGACCGGGTGATCGGTCCTGCAAAATTTTGATCCATCGGGCCAAGACTCGACCGATCCGAGACCGCTCCTCGCGCGCGATCGATGTTGCTAAATTAAGTACACAAAATTTTGCCGTTTCATATCAAATCTACCAACACGGATACACTTGATATTGTTTTTGCGTCACGGCGTATCGTAGTTTAGAGACTCCGATACCGCTGTGCTATATTGATGAAACTAAAATAGAATGAGAGAAAACTAAATACGCTGAAATTGTAACAGTGAAAGTAAACCTAAATCTAACATATTAAACTGGGTGTGCTGAGTATAAATATGTGAAATTTGTGCCAAAACCTGAGCGGCGTTTACGCTGCTCGGGATTAAATTTATTACAACTTTTGAGCGAGCCATCGCTTTGTCGGGCTCAATAGTCCAAATGGAAAGCCCAACGAAGCTCCATTTGTATGATAAAAATCATCAAAATTCCTGGAAGGAAATTTGATTTATAGACAATTGAAATTTTGGGTGACTTCGAGCCCCTTTCAGGTCACCGGCAAACGAACGCGGTTGAATTCTTTCAACTCTAAGGTCTTATTTGAAAGAACGGGCTCAGGCGTATATCTCAACCAAATTTGAACAAAATTCCTGGAAGAAATTTTGAGTGAGGTTAAATTATAGCACAGAGTGGGGGCGTCCCACGTCCGAGAGATCAGGCTCATGAACCGATTGAATTTTGGAATAGACAGATATATACATATCAGGGAGTAACCGGAATTCCGGTTCCGGCTAAAATCGTGTTCCGGTTGCGGTTCAGGCAAAGGACAAAAACCATATCGGAACCTTCCGGTTAAAAAAATTTTGTTTGAAATTTTCCACATTTTTGGCTTCATCTGTGGTCCAAACATATATATGTGATACACAATGATCAAGTTCCAATACAACCAAACAAAAGAAAAGATTAATTCAGCAAATTGCCGTGTGAAACGTTAGTAGCACAAGTAAAGTAACATGCCTGCAACGCAGCCAGAAACTGGGTTCTTGGCAACGAACTGTATTATTGAAACTGTGCGAGCAGCATAACAGTTTGTCTCATTTATAGCATTTTGATCAAAAAGTTATCATCATTATCATCTAGATAACGGGCACTGGTTGTCCAACGGTTGTCTAAATAAGGTCTCTATCCAATGATCAGAAAATTATCGTATATCTTCTTTTATTTTCTTTTACAACCATTTATAACAATAATTTCAAGTTGCCTACAGAATAACAATAAACAAACATAGGTGTAGTAATGCGATTGGAGACATAGCGAAAGTGTTTAGTCTACCCTTCATGCAAGCATGTTTAGTTACAAGCACATTCAGTTTGACGCAATTTAACGCAAGGCTGTATAGTGGAAGGCATTCTTTGCTCTGCGGAACCAAAAACCAACATATTGATCGATAAATAAACATTACGCTTCCTCAATCTCTTCAAAGTTGCAGACAGGCAATAATGCCATCGCAATACATTAAATTTAATGTAGAAGTTATTTTTAATACAGTTTAAATCATTTGTACCTTCATTTCTTCCTTCATCTGTTTTAAAATATGTAGGTTTCGAAAACCTGGTTCCAGTTCCGGTTTAAATGGACGGTTCCGATTATTCCCTGATACCTACGTATAAACTTATATTACTTTATTATTCCGATATATAGCGCCGACGTCTGTGTAAATACAGGGTCGGAGGTAAAAATGGGGTCCCATTCTCTCAAATTCCTCCGGGGAATCAAACGTCGATTTTCACACCACTAAGGGGAACCTGGCTCTTGGGCGAGCCCATGGCGACATACGATAAAATATTCGAAGACTTTAAAGGGACCCAGCCGGTTCAGGGTGCTTTTTTATAGGTCAGGAAGGAGGTACATTTTTTGTAACAACGGGAACATAACGACGAGTAACATGCCAATCACGAAAATTCTACCGATTATCATGGGGTTTACGGTACCCAAGGTGGATAGAATGGACTCATCTCGGGCTCAAATCAACCCCTATGGGTCAGGGTAACCCAAACATAATTTTTATATTCTTAAATATAGAGTAATTATTAAAATAACTACGTAACTTTAATTAAATTATATATCCAATTTTCCATGGTATTCCAATTATCCTTTAATAAGTCCGTGGGATCCGTCCCAATCGGATCTCTATGAGACAGGTCTCATTGGAAAGACCGAAGAATTTCGTACCAGAAAAAATCGCCCCAGCAACGATTTATCAGCGGTTCAATTCCGGAGTTGTTGTGGGAACCACTAGGACCCTCAATTACGAAGATTCGGTATTGACTTTAAAACTTTCTTATCAGCTAATTGAACCAGTGAAAACGAACAGTAGTAGCTGCTATTTCATCTAACTTAGCAATTCCTATGCATTTTGCAAACACTGGTAAATTTGATAAATGACAAATTTTAGTTATAAATTTTGGAAATTTGGTACATTTTTTGTTCGATTGGGCGGACAGACACAAGTTTTTGTCCTCACTTGTGAGATCGGTCGAGACGGGTTCCCAGTTGAGACCAATTTTTTGGTTGTCTATATTAAAAACTAAGTTGGCTAAATTATCAAAGTCCCGTCATGCAGGGTTAAGCCATTTTTTGCAAATTTCGTTGGTTCAGAATCGCACCGCTTTATCAATAATTCGCGGGTCGGGAGTGGTAAGATACCACGAAATACCTTACCAAACCCGCCGGTTACATAAATATACAGCAAAATATGTAAATAAAACAAAAACATAAGTACAATCAAAGTCAATGGGTGGAATGTGGTGGTCGGGACCGGTGAGGTATGGCAAGGTACCTCACTCAACCAACAACAATTTAACAATTGGTACGAAGGTTATAAAAATCTTGCGAGTTTCGCATGATCTGCGCAATATCAATGGCAATCCATACAATATGGTACAAATGATACACGGCAACAATGATGCAATCTAATCAATACAGTTACCGCAACGGAATAGTATACGGCAGCAATGGTATAGTTAAATTCTTATAATAATAGCAATAAGGAAATGTAGAAACGTGCCTTTATGGCAACAATAAGTGGCATAATACGGTACATGATAAATACAATGGAAGCATGCCTTTATGGTGACATCAAACAGCATTATACGGCACATGCTAAATACAATGGAAACATATCTTTATGGCGACATCAAACGGCACAATACTGTACATGGTAACCGTACGAGATAAATATAACGATGGTAGTGGAACACCATATAGCAATGGCAGCGGTACGATACAGATATAATAATGGTAATGATACTGTTTCAAGATGGCAATGGTGCAATGTATATGTACATACATGTAAATCCTCAGGTACAAAATATGGTAACAGTAACGATAATGGTACAGAATATGGTAACAGTAACAGGGTACAATAGGTTACAGCTATGTCAAAGCACAATAATGGTGCAATATATATCTAGTAACTCTATCGAGATTGCAGAACGTAGTAAAGCATAGGTACACCTATGCCTTTTGCGTGCGCAGCCAATCAGATCTCGCTAGCATACGTTGATATGCTATTGTGTACGTCACACAATACCGCACAAATTATAACAAAACTAACACCAGCAATAAGTTGTCCATGCCAGAAAACCCCCAAGTGCAGCCTATCAGGCTCCCAGGATGTCACAATCAAATTGGGAATTTTGGGTCGATGAACATGGGGCGTCATACCCCTGTACGAATGGAATCATGCACCGTATAGCAGAAGCAACACCGGTAATGAGTTTCCCATACCCGATCACCCCAAAGTGAAACTTTTTAGATGCCCAGGACGTCAGAACAAATTTTCGCATTTTGGATCGTGGAACCATGGGGTGCCATACCTCAAACCCTATAACTGCGGAACCTAAGCCATAATCGAAAAACAAAGAGGAATCAGAGGCATCGGAATTTATCATTTTACTATGAAATAAACTAACCAGAGAGAAAAATTCGAAAGTTCAGATAAAAATAACCTTGCTTCCCTGAATGGTACTAAAATGGGGTAAAACCCACATTTTGACCCCTGACCCAGGCCCCAAATCGAAAAACGCTCGGGAATGTAGAGGTAAATCGACTATGTCAATTCGAATGAGCTCAAGATTATGAAAGTCTGTTAAGTAGTTCCCGAGTTATAGCCGAGCACACACAGACGAAATTTAAAAACTTTCACCCCTGCAACACACAATCTAAAATACGTTCTGATGAAGGCAACAGTTCATAGTAAACATACAATCGGATAGCCGACACATAACAACAAATAAGACGATAATATTAGTGTGTACGATCGATTTCCTCGTACGGCTACGTCGACACATGAACGAGGCTTGCACGAGTGAAGCCACTGGTAGCTAGATCTTATACACACGCAGTTGCGGGAAAGGATCTTCAAGTTCATTCGGAACCGTTGTTCCCGGGGTTTATTTTTTATGGCTATTTGTGGCCAAAATTCGTAGATGTTATCCACAATGCTGCAGTAAAGATTAATCAGTCTCGTAATGATCCAGCATGGATCTGTTACACAAGATAGACAGATAGATGAAATTAGGGTGGGAACAAATTAGCTATGTATAGGCAAAAATATGACCGTTATACGATGCCGCTCTAATTATGTCACAACATGCCACATTCCACGGAATATATCACCATTTTCTTGATTCCGCCGTCACTGGGTGCACTGATCATGGGTATACTCTCAGCCTTTTAATTTATTCTCAAATGACTATTGTGTTCCTCATTAGTAGTCCCTAAGCAACAAGTTTTCAATCTATGGTGACTTAAAATGTCTTCACCAGTAATTGTTGTTTCAATTGTTGGAATGCCAAGTAGTGCTAGTGTACCCATAGTTGCTACAGTTCAGCAAGTCCAAGATTTGCATTAAACAGCCTAAAATCCGATGTGTCCAGCGGTGCACCACCTCTTCTAACATGAACAATGCCGCACTTTGCTGGACTAACTTTTAGATCATTCTATAGCACCACTGGTCGGCTTTCCTCAGTCTAGTGGAAAGACTTTTGCCAGCGGTAGTGATTTTCATAAAAACCCATATTATTGCGGTGTCATCAGAGTAAGCCTGAGCATGTATGCCCGTGACATTCAAACGGTTTAGGAGGTCGTCAACCACCATGCTCCAAAGTAATAAAGATGAAACTCCACTTGTTGGCACTCTCTAGTGACGTTAACCACTATATTATCTTTGTTCAGAGTGGCTTGGCCATTTCTCCAAGTCAATAGATCTATGAGCCAAACAGAGATGCAAATGGGAACTCCGCAATTGCCTTGACAAATGCCTCTGCTCAGGTGCTATCAAATGCACACCTGATATCTAAAACCGAGGACAATACAGTCTTTAGAACGATTTGCCTCAACAGCAAATACAAATTCACATAACGTAGATGGTGGATTTAACCCATTGGTATGCATGTTGTTTAGGATTGAGCTTTTTTCGATCCCGCATGTATCACGCAAATATTTATCTAGTAGCTTCTCCAGTGTTTTTAGAATAATGGAGGAGACAGATAGGCCTGAAAAATGCCTCTGATCGGGTGCTATCCGATGCACATCCGATATCTAAAACGCAACCGAGGACAATATAGCCTTATGAATGATTTGCCTCAACAGCAAATACAAATTCACTTACGTATAGATGGTGGACCTAACCCACTGGTATGCATGTTGTTTATAATTGAACATTTCGTCAATCCCGTATGTATCAGGCAAATATCTGTCTAGTAGATTTTCCAGTGTTTTAGAATAACGGAGGAGACAGATAGGCCTGAAAATTTTTAGATCATCACAAGTTTATTTTGTAGTACTGTCTGGCAAAACGTAAAACGAGCCAAAGCCTGGCGGCTGCGACAAAAAACATCGACAAACATAAAAAATACTTACAAATGCGGTGTCGACAGTGCGCGCAAAGAATATTGTATCTGCGGTGCCTTTAAAATCCACTCGGCCCACGTAATCATATCCGGCTGCTTGAAATCGTGAAATTATTCTTGAATGAAAATACAAATGATACAAATTTGACTTTGTAATAACGAATAACTACATAATTCAAACCTGAATTACTCAGTTTCATTTACTCGTTGCATTGTAATAAATAAATTTATGTTAACAGCACAGAAGTTGACAGACGTGTAAAGAAATTTAAATCGTGCGTTTCATGACCTCGTCAAACAATCAACCACAGCACACTATGCTAGTCAACTATTAACATCTAATTTCTGTAAATACTCCTGTATACATAGTGACCCAATATTCGACAAGCCATTTGCTTAAAATAAACTGTTTTCAAAATTTCAGATAATTTCATTAAACTATGTAAATACAGAATCGAGGCTTCGAAAGCTACACCACTGAATCCTTCGCATATATATTTTAATTAAAAACTTCATACATATACTTAACAATCATTTATTAATTTTAAAAAATCAACAAAAATAGTTCAGTGATGTTGCGCAATAACTGTGATTAAAAGCTTCCTTCGCATATGCAAGGGACCCAATATTTGACCGACCATCTGCTTAAGACAAACTGTTTTCAAAATTTCAGATAATTTCATTAAACTATGTAAATACAGAATCGAGGCTTCGTACAGCTACACAATTGCATTTTTCGCACATATATTTTAATTAAAAATTTTATATAAATATACTTAACATTTAACAACTATTAATTATTTTAAAAATCAACAAAAATAGTTTAGTGATGTTGCGCGATGACTGTGATTAAAAGCTTACTTCAAACAAGCTATAAAACTTAACATGCTAAATTAAACAGTTTTAATAGCAATTACTAATTTACAACTGAAGAAATCTAATCAACATCGATACATTATCTGTAGGCCAAAAATACAACACCCTTTCAAAATATGCATCCATATAAGCGCTTTTCAGTGTTGTAAAAGCCAATACTCGACCACTATTTTGATAGAACCACATGCTGTGTTTTGATAGAACGCCCCAATTCGGTTATTAAAATTCAGCTAAAGCTGTTTTGGGCCTTAAAATTTAACACATCAAAAAATTTCCTGGGGGAATTCACAAAATGGAAATATTACATTTTCTGGGATAAGATTTATTGGATAATGTAAAGTTCCCGTAGAACAGTGTGCGAGTTTGGACATGAGTTACCAAAATATGACAAAAACATAAAGATTAGGCTTTAAGATATAAAACATACTACAATCATTCGGGGGTGGGCTGCAAACTTGACAATATACGTAGAAGACACGGAACATGTCACTATCTGATTTATCTGCATTCAGGTTTCAACAGAGAATTATAAAACTGTCCGGTGTCCCGTGAGATTTTGCCCCCCGTAAGAATATGTCCCCCGGGCAAAATATCACGTAAGAAAGTGCCCCCCCGGGCAAAAAATTACGATATCCAGCTGTAAAAGTGTCCGGGTTCGTAAATATTTGCCCCATCCTACTGAATCAAGGTTTATAAGGTTTTCAGGTTATTTTATCTCCTTCCAACTGTTTTAATTAATTGTTTTGTTACTTTTGTACATGTTCTATTCACAGTTCGTTTATCTTCTTTCTTTCTTCACACCTCAACAGAGAGCACTACGTTGAAATGATCTCCGCTACTGTTATCGAGGTAAATAGACCCCAGGCTTTTTTTACCAGCCGACTTCTTCATATCTTTTCTGAAGCACTGCCAATCCAGTGAACCACCAAATTCAGAAAAAACCTCAATGTTAAATCCAATAATGCTAGCAGTGGCAAAAATTTCGGCATCGGTTGCCCAGGTGCCCACCACGTCCATTTTTGAATCATTCAAATAATCATCAGTGTTTTTCGTCAAATAATCCCTCAGCTGACGCGAAACCTCGTATGAAGCCATGTTCTTCACAATATAATCACGCACGATTTCGTGATGCGATTCCTTTCCCGTCAAACAGTATGATATGGCACGAAAGTAACAGTTTCCGTCCCCGGCAATCTGTTTCACCTTTAACGGACGACTGAGTTTTGACGAAGTATAGAATCGGGGTGGCTGAATTGGCCCTTTGATGCCCATCTGTCGTGCAATCGCACGAAGCTGCTGAGGGTTAAGAGGTTCAAATGCTCTTGGTTGATTAATTTTTACCTCGCCCAGAGGTTCACACTCACTTCTTTCAACATACGGTTTTAGCAACGTCGCATTGACCATTTTATTCAAAATGCAACCGGTTTCTTCATCCTTCAACTTGTAAAGATTCTTTGGCAGCGCTTCGTGTATCACGTAGGGACCTCGCCATGTCTTCTCGAGCTTCGAACCAGCTCTTCCAGCGTTTTTTGCGTTATACATAAGCACTTTGCTTCCAAGGGTGAACGATATTTTCAACGATCTTTTTCGGGCGTACTGATCCTTCTGAACTTCCTGCGCATGTTCGATGTTCCGTTTAACTTTGTCGTGAACCAATTCTCTGGTTTTTTGAAGGCGCTCGACAGTTTCTGCCTCGGAAATCTCAGCATCGCCCTCTTTATTGCCCTGATAAGGCTCCCTGCCAAACATAACCTTAAATGGTTTGTATTTTGTAGAAGCTTGCACAGCAGTATTGTAGGCATATGTGGCGAATCTGACGTAGCTATCCCAATTGCTATGGTCCTGCGTTCCCAGCATCTTCAAAATCATTCGCTGCAACGTTTGGTTGAATCGTTCAACAAGGCCCTGTGTCTGCGGATGATAGGCGGAAGATACGCGTCGCTCTACCATGTTAATCTTAGACAATTCCGTCAAAGTTCCGTTGACGAATTCTCGGCCTTGGTCTGACGAAATTATCGGCGGAAATCCAATGTCCAAAAATATGTCCAGTAGAGCAGCAGCAATTGTAGAGGCAGATTTAGTGGAGATAGGCACTGCTTTGGCCCACTTGCTGAACAAATCAATCACCGTTAGGATATAACAGTTTGAACTAGTGCTGGTAGGCATTGTAATGAGATCTATTTCGACATGGTTCCAAGTCTCGGATACCGGAATCGGATGTAAATCTCTCTTCTGTTTGTCAAAGCCATGAGGGTTAACAACTTGACAGTCATGGCAAGATTTGACATACGTCTTTGCGTCTTCGCCCATGGCATCCCAATAAACCATACTATCGGCTAGATAATTTCGAACGCTATTGATGCCTTGGTGGCCGCGATTGTCATGAGCATCTTTCAGAATACGTTGCTGCTCTGCCTGGTCCTGAATGACCCGCTGTGGATTACCCTTACTGGTATAATGTAGAACGCCCTTTATAAGTTTAAAGCATTTGCACTGCCGACGGAGTTCACGCTTCATGGCATCAAAGTTTTCAGGATCAATTCCTTCCTCAGCCCATAAGTGCGTAGGATATTTGTCATTTTGTAAACGATAGATAATACATGCATAGTTACGCATTGTGACTTAGAAATCTGAAAACGATATAAAATAAAGATATGTACCTGGTGCATGCATATGGTTATACGATTTAACTTTTGGGGGTGGGGGCAAAATCTCATGACGCGGGCATAATTTCACAGCACTCGGATCGTTAAATTTTGCCCGGTCGGGCAATTTTTCACGTGAGTATTTGCCCGGGAGGGCATTTTTTCACGGGGGGCAAAATATTACGTGACACCGGCGAAAATACTGGTTGATAAGGGGTACAATAGAGAAAGATAGGGGCACATGCGCAGCCCTACGATGAAACTCATACTAATGTATTTTTCAGGACGTTTTTGAGCTTGCATGGCTGCGGAGATACTAAAATTTTGGCACTGAAAATTAGCAAGTAGCTAACCCAAGGCGACCACTGTTAAATTCAAACTATCAAAGCACTGTAGCTGTAACTTACGCCATGAGTAACCACAACCCACATCTTCTATCAAAGTCGTCCGACGTCCATGGATTTCCATTCAGTTTGAAAATAAATGTCCCAGCATTATTAGTCGGTGTTACTTGGAGGCCTTTCGCGTAGTGAGTGCCAATACACTCAGCAACGATTGTGTACAAATTTGTTTCGTTCTCACAGTTGATTAACATCAATGAATCTGATCGACTGATACTAAAGAAAAGAAATATACTTCACTACAAGCATTCAAGGATTTGGCGCTCAGTCGTTCTGATTGTAAACATTATTACGGCTTGGCCATGTTTCATATAAAAAATCCCGCACATCTTATCCATAAATCATCACAAAATTATTCAAGCGGAAAAACTGAGAACTCATTCAACAACTACAGTGAGCGAAGTCATTGAGGAATTATTCAAAGAGATAGCACCTAGTTTCCTTAAATAACGCTCAACGCAGCAAAAATTCTTTTTTCTGTCTGCCTCAAACATAATTTATCAGTGAAATGGATTTGGCACATTTTATTATTGGATCCGCAGATAATAGAAAATTAATTTAACATCTGGCTTAAAATTTGTTGCGTTGTTCGAAAGATTTCTTGTCTAAATTATCACAAACTCAACACCAATTGCGAATTTTACGATATTGACTGTTTCGTAACACCAACATGTTAATATTTTCCTGCATAAACTGTGCATTTTGTATAATAGTGAACAAATTCTGCAGCATGGCCGATTGAGCGTGGATTCGCTTCCCTATATACACTGTAATAAATGTGCCGCTTTATGCACTAAATGGATAAATTACATTTTCCTAGTGCTACCACATCAAAAAATGTAAATCACTACAAATTACACTTCACTTCCACCAGCAACTTTGCTCTATAATAGTTTTTTCTCATATTTGAGATTTCCGAGCTAGAAGTCAAATTTCCAAAATACCGCTAAAACGAAGTTGGAGTACGATATAAATGAAGCCCTTGCTAGATCAGTTATATATAGTTTACAGATTTATGTATGAACAACCACTCTAGAGCTCTTTTATGTCATCGTGTTTATGGTTGCAACACCACAAAAAAGTTGTCAAATTTTGAGCGTTGAGTGGGTCATTATAACCCCAAACTTGGAGTCAAACTTGACTTAAATGGAGTATAATCTTGACTTACACTGAGTCAATGTTTAGTTCTTCCTTAGGTTTAAAAAGGGACCGATTGAGCCGAAACATTACTCAGGCAGAGTCAAACTTAGCTCAAATTGAGTCAAAATTTATCCCAAAATGAGTAATACGTGACTCAAATTGATTCAAAATTTACTCAAATTGAGTCAACAAAAAACATAAGGTTGTAAATCTGCGAAACAATATAATTAATACTAGAAACAATATGACTAATGCTACCTCAAGCACATTACGTGCAGTATCGGTTTTTCAATAGCAGCAACTTTCCGGAAAAACCATCCAGAAACGTCATCCATTTGTGATACGTTGCTCGTTGTCACCAGATAGTATCCATTAACCGACAAGTTGTGCAAAATTTGACACGTCATTTTCTTTGTTTGTATGGTTAGTTGTTCAGAACAAGTTTCGGCAAATGGGTTACCTAAATCAAGTCCTACAGATATTATTTACTATGGAACATGGTGGTTAGACCGTTTTCACCTTCGCTCCGATTTGCACATGTTTTGTATATAGATCGTTCACAATACATACAATTTAATTCGATATGCAAATATTACGGATCGTGTAATGCAGTATGAAATACAGTCAGCATTCATTCAGCAAACGGTAGGCGCAAAATAGTCGTATCGGATACTATGTGAACATGGCGTTAGTCACGTTCATTACAAACTAAGCCTTCGACAGTTCCCTTACAGCGAGCGATTCATGAAACTAAACAACAAATTACACCTTCTGACATAAACCCGGGGCATAAATTTCTGGTCCATGGAGAAATCAAACTTAAAGCTACGCCATTATATAGTTTTACATCGATTCCAGAAAATAGCAGCAGATTTTGTTTAGGAATGAGTTTCTGCACACCAGGAATGACTAGTATTACCTAAATATATTTTCTCAAAAGCGTTGTTGCGCGTTACTTAGCCTGACCCCCATCACGTTTGAAATTGTTCCCGGGATGTTGTCACACAGCATAAATAATTAACATAATTTGTTAGACGGCATGCGTGAAGATACCAACTCGTTTACAATCTTAGTAACGATAGGCGAGAACTCAGCAACGCTAAATAACATAGTGGCGTGTTTGATGTAATAAATAGGTTATTTTCATGACTTCCTACATATGAGATTCATCTACATTTTTGAGCATTCGTTCTCCCTGTGCTTTCTGAAGTAATATCGATCGTATTTCAAGTCATTCAACTGTGGAGCGCTAGGGTTTCATTCTACCGGTATGTTAATCAAGCAAAATATATATCACAGTTATAACCAACCACATGGACATTATCGAACCAAAAATAAGCTAAACATCGGTATTTTATATCTCAAAGCATCACCATTATATATAACTTATAGAACAGTACCATGGCATTTAAACGTATATGCTCCGCAGTACAGGTCTTCACTCTGGACTCCACCAAGATGAGTCTGTATCGCATGACGCACTAGTTGATGAGCGACATCACCATGTACAACACGAACTATATCTGGATTTCGAAAAAATATACATATGTAATTTGAACTTGGGGACACAACCGCTCCAGTTGAAGCTATTTGATTTCCCATCGTAATAATGACGTCCCGAAACCTCAGATTGTAGCTAAAAGCAATAAACAAAAATGTATAATGTTAGCAGTAAAGAGAAAAATAACTGTTGTATTCAATGCCAGAATAACAGTAAGCAATTGGCTATATATTGTTAATTTTATGTACGTATATACTCCATGATTCTATCGTACGGGTTAACCTAACCTGGCCCGGTACCAAGTGTTTGCAGTAAAACTAATTTGCATAATACGTACAACTAATCAAATGCTATTTTTCCTCGGGTAAAGCATTTTGCTTAATTGCTACAATTACGAGATTCAAATCATTTTGTGATCCGAACTAGCAACATAGCCATCCTCCGACAACATTTCACAGTACCTATACAACAATCTAGGCTCTAGTATTTATAGGCCTGTTGATCAACAGATAACTGAAAACTGGAAAAAAGAATATGGTTTTAACCCAATTGCATTCAGGTTTAATTACTGCTGTAAATACTAAATATAAATTGCAAATGTCTATGTCAAAAACGCTGCGAAGTAATTCCTCTTCTGGAGTGGAGCACGAGAAGTGCCAGGATATCGATTGCTCTGTGAAGCTGATACAGGCTAGTGATAGTTATGTTAAATGTTCTTTCTGTCAACGTATATATCACCGGACTTGTTCTGATATGTCAGCAACTATGTACCCTGAATATCAAAACGTCAAACAGGTTTCTTGGTTTTACCGACACGTGTAAACCACGAGTTGATGATATTTTTATTGGTTTTTTCAACTGCGTGCCGATCATCAAGCTCTGGAAAAAAAGTAACGGGGAATTGGAAAATCGGGTGGCACATATTGGAGGTGAAGATTTGGCTAACCCGGTTAGGTCGTTGGCGGAAAAAGTTGCAGTTGGTGTCCACTATCCGTTGGGGATTGAGCACAGACTCACGATGCTGGAAGATAAATTGGTTTCGTGCAATATTGGTAATGGTATATAAGAGGTTAATGCTTGGGTTGTATCGCTGGAAGATAGAATGGGAACGGTCTCAACCTTAGGTGTCATGAATGGTCATCCCGGGAAACCCAACCAAAGGAGCAGAGGTGCAGTGGATGATACTTTTCGCGTATTGAAATCTATTTTCGTGAATCCAACGTTGTTATATTTGGTGTATCAGAGGCTGAAACCAATCAACGTGTCGGCATCATCGAACATGATGCTGTCCTTGTTCGTGAAATTTTGAGCTTTTTACAGATTAATCCTAAGTATTTGTTTTTGAATCAAACTAAGGCATGGAGTTATTGGAAGCAACATATGCATCAATATAGAAAGCGTTTCGGTTGGATTCTTGTCTTCAAGTAAATGATGGTGTTGAAGGCCTCGGCTTATTAAAGTTGTATTGGGTAGCAAGCTGGAACGTGAAACAATACTGGCAAATGCCAAGTAACTTAGGAATACACACTTTCAGCATATTTGGATCAAACCAGATTTAACCCATCATCAACGTGAACTTAAAAATCACTTCTCGCGCAAGCTCGTGCCAAATCGAATAATACTAATCAGTACTGAGTGCATCATAGTAGAGTGTTTCGACGTAAACGAGATAGGCAGACCGGTGGTGCTTCAGTAGCCGCACCTACTGTTAGCCAATGTAATGCACGTGAAATTTCTGTTATTGCTGATTCGGGAAACGAATGTGCGGGGGGTGAATAGATCATTGTATTTGCGGACATTGTATTTAATTCTTCTGAAAAACTGATTACGAAAGTTTTAAGTTGTTGCTTGGTTAATGTGCGGCCTATTGTAAAAAAAGTTGATTTGTTTAAACTCTTTATATGTGTGTCAATGGTTTTGATGTCGGAGTGACTGAATCTTGGGCTCAACGTAATATAAGTAACTCGGAACTAAGTATTCCTGGGTACAATATGCATCGGTCTGATCGCCTGGGCGCGAGAGGTGTGGTGGGGTGTTGTTGTTCATTCACATTGGATTTGTCTCCTCTGCTATGCCGTCGGTTAGTGAAAGGTATCCGGATATGGTGGGTTGTCGTAATGAAATAGGGGCTGAGTCATCTCTTGGAGTTTTTTGTGTTTATGGTACGGAATCAAAGACTGATTAGCTCAACAACGAACTTTTTCACATTATTCGGAATCGTCGAGGCTTTAATTTCTCGCAACTGCTGGTCTTCGGTGATTTCAATTATCGCGAGCTACGATGGGATGGGTCTTCTTGGCCTCGTCGATGTGATGCATTTGTTAATGCGGTTTGATGATTGTAGTTTGATACAGTATGTAATAGAGTCAACCAGAAGGAATAATATTCTTGACTTGGTTTTCTTAGGAGAGGAGAATCAGGTTGCGGATATTGAGATACCTTCTGGCCTGGGTGTTAGCGACCACAGCTCTATTCATTTCGTGTTCAAGTTCGGAACAGGTCATCTCCTGCGAAACGACAATTAAGATATAGGGACTGGAGAACAGCTCAATGGGATAGAATTAAAGGCTACCAGGCAAATTACATTGTTAGTGAAGTTTTACTCGATTACTGTATAGACAAGCGTTGATGAAGTTTGGCAAGGGTATTATTTGCGTATAACTGGGTTGTGCAACATTTCCTTTGTCACCACGATCGACTAAACGGAGAAAACCGCCATAGGCTGATTTCCGAACGTTTAAAGATATTAAGCGCAGCAAAATCTCCATAGAAGCTATATGCGTCAGCGTTTGCCTCATGGGAAAGGTATCGTTTAGCGTGTTCGGTTGTTACCGAAGAGGTCGATCGATCAGTACAGAGATATGATATATTCATAGAAAACTTGAGAATAGACGTTAAATCGTTTTCGTCGTATTGTACTGGAAAAATGAGGTGCAAACCTGAGGTTGGACACCTCCTTATCGCAGAAGGCAATGTCGCTGCAAACCATAAGGAGATAGCTAATGAGCTTAATAGTCATTTTGCTTCAATGTTTACGTCTGAAAATTTCGTGACATTTCCGATGCTCGAAATGTCTGTAATGTGGAGGCGCCCCCAATTGTTTTTTCGGCGGACGCTGTTAAACAGGAAATACGTTGCGTAGAAAAGACTGCCCTGGACCAGATAGTTTATCCAATGACTTTATGGTTTCATGTGCCGAAGAGTTATGCCGTCTTTTGACCAAATTATTCTCTCTATAAATGGTTACTCAGTCAATTCTAGACCAGTGGCCAGATGCAGCAGCGGTGGCAATCCATAAACGGGGATTGCAACGGGATCCGAATAATTATCGTCCAGATAGTTTGACAGCTTCTGCTTGCAAGTTAATGGAAAAATTCGTGCGTTCTTCTTTCTTGGACCATGCTCAACTGAATAAACTAATTAATAAGTCTCAGCATGGATTCGTCAGCAAGCGATCAGCCGAGGTGCAGTTGGTAGAGTACGTGGACTTTGTAAGCGATATTGTTGATTCAGGAGATTGCGTTGATGTGATTTATTTGGACTTTAGAAAAGCGTTTGACAAAGTGCCACACAGAAAATTATTGTCAAAATTTTGGTCATATAACATAGGGCCGTGTTTGCTGGTTGGATCGATAGTTTTTTATCTAATCAAAGACAACGTGCAGTGGTGAATAGGCAAACATCAAGTTATGCATCTGTTATAAGCGGTGTGCCTCAGGATAGCGTAATCGGTACCATTTTGTTTGCATTGTACATCAATGACATTGATTTTAATGCAAGTGGCAAGATTTTTAACTATGCCGACGACACAAAGATTGCTCGTCGTATCGGGTCAATCTAGATTTGGACTTTGCAGATATGCAACGGGATATTGACGAATTGGGCAAGTGGGCTACGAAAGGGGATATGACGTTTAACGCCAGCAAATTTGTTAGAGGACACTTTGGATTCTGGAATCCCAGAAATAGCTACACTGTTGCCAGTATGGATAATCCAGAAATGCTGGTATGGTTATCAGAAACTTGGGTGTGGTCATATCTGAAGATTTAAAATGGTACAAGCATTGTAATAAGGTTGCTTCGAAAGAACACAGTGTCATTGGCATTGTTAGACGCTCATTTAGATTTCTGGATCAGCAGGCAGTTGTAATGTTACATAAGGCGATAATACCACCTCTGGTGATTACTGTACCCTCGCATGCTGCCCCTAGCAAACTGCAAGTATAACCGTATCGAGCGTGTTCAGCGTAGAGTATCGCCATTGCTGCCGGAGCTGCAGGAACTTCCGCGCGAGCGCCGACTACATGTTCTGAAACTGCAGACCTTGGAGATCAGACGACGACGAGCCGACTTGTTGTTGGCGTATAAAATTATTCAAGGATTATTGGATTATGACGGTAGAATTGCTATTCATGTTTCGCCTGCAAGTTCAAGGAGACAGTGGTCTGAAGGTTGTTGCCCTTCTAATTCCCCGTCTGGATATAGGACGGTACCGTTTCTCTCTTCGGGTAATCAGACCGTGGAATAAACTATCATCGGAAGCTGTTTTTGCACCTACGCTCACGACGTTCAAACGATGCATTCACGATTCAGTCATTTCAAGTTACTGAGGGAGGTTTCTGCGTTTCTTCAGTCAATTTATAGCAACAAGTTGTCTAAATTCGTGGAAATCCAAGGATTTGCCACGACTCGTGCCTTGCTGACAACATGTGGCGAGTGGTAGCGTACCAGGTCAGCAAACATTTATACCTGCAAAGAATATTTACAATTTTGGTGCAGTGTTTATGCAAAATGTCTAGACATAAAAACACGTGATACATGCTTCATCACATAAGGAAACAGAGCGAAAGTAATACAGTCCTTAAATAACTTTTATACCTATTTTAGTTTTTATCTTTACATAGCTGTTAATTAAGAGTGCTAATGGTTCGCCTAGCAACCTATGCTAAATAGGGGCAGACAAATCGCCTTGACTAAGTGGTTCGTTTCGCCTCACGGATGGTAGTGTTATGGTCTAGTGGCTGCCTCCCTAGTATGGAAAACCAAAATGTGTAAATTGTCAAAACACAAAATGACTTCGATTGTCAATCCCATTTTCATTATTGGTCGACCGTCGATGTATCGTATTCGACATCTTTGATTGTTAGTTCGAACCATTACACCTCGCTTGAAAAACCCAGTGATCGACGACTACGTTACAAGACAGTTCAACATCGAGGTTCACCGTCCTCGCAAGAGTGCTTGTTTTCCCAGCGCCAACATTCGGCTGCGCCGCTGCGTAATTATTTGACGCCGCAAGGGCAATACCGCCTGATCCGCCAGACCCTGTACGAACATAGTGAACGTTAACTATAGCACCTTGCAATTGTCGTTGCTCGATTTCTTCAATGTCTTCTAACTCCTCCGCAAATACTTGATTTTGACTATCAATACACGTGTAATCATCATCACAATAGAGCTCGTCGTTCGTTCTCAATCTGCGTAATGTTGATTTCGTTCAATACTGTTCGCGTTGAATTAGCTTCAAGTTGATCCAGCGGCGTTTGCGACACGTAGTTGTTGAGCTTAAACTTTCGACATAATTCATAAGCGTTTCGTGCTAATGTCCATGCCTTTCCATTAAACGTTCACACTCGGCTTTTTAACAGCAATATTGGATCTTTTTTCACTTCGGCATCAACCTCTCTACATTTTGTTCCATTCCTGTCCCGACTACTAATTCATTTCTTATCTCGTTCCTTCTTATTGTCCGAAAACAAATCGCGCTACTGCGACTAGTTGCGTAGACTATTCGTGAAGGTGATTATCAAACCTCCCTCGAGCAGCACCAGTACATGTTTAAATTATATATCCACAAGATGTAAAGCGCATAAAAACCAGAAAAATCAAACGAATAACTTTGTAAGTAAAAACCGACGAAAACCATACAAAACATGTGTGTAGAGAAAACGTTAAAAGCCGCTAATTCGGTCAAGAACACATAAGACTGACGAATACATTATAAAAAAATTAAATAATGGCATTAGACGTACCTTATTGAACATAGATGTTATATTTTTATGTTTCAACAGGGGTATGGGTTGGATAAGGAATTTTTATGACGGCTATCGGATATTAAAATGGGACGAGATTCGTCACCAAACATCGTGGTCAGTAGTATGCCGTTGGGAAAACCGGTGTCCAAATTCCGTTACGCACGTGTGTTTATTCTTTTTGAGACGATCCAAGACGACTGTGTACTGTGCGTGACTAGCTTTACTCACTCGGGATTCAGCCAGTTAACCACCGAAGCTGGCAATAAAAATGTTTATTTAAAATAGTTAACACAAATAAGGTACACCTCTTTTAGTACCACCAGGTTAGCTCACACCTTTGGTTTCACCGGTAAATTTGGTTCTAGTTTTCCTTCGGTCTAAGCCACTCAGTGCTCTATGTAAATGGCTCTCTGCTCATTATCCTTTATTTGCGTTAAGGTTAGTGAGTAAGCGAAACGCGGGCGAGAGTATAGGTGGGTTCCGAAGAATTTAGTAGTGCTACTTGTGATGTCTGGAAACCAGCCCGGGTCGGCGGAACAAGTAGTACTATTCTTGAGAAGACCAGACGAATAAGGAGCAAGGAATCGATTACTCTCTCTAGTCACCATTAGATTCCACTTACTATTCTTGGCCAGCCAGCCAGGGAGTACTGATTTCCCCATACGAGCAGCCAGCCGAGGCTCGTGTGGAGTAAGAAACTTCAACTGCACAGTAGTCGACCGCTACCGTACAGTTTTAGTAACGTAGTTCGGCAGCCAGCCGAGGTCGGCTTGTTTAACACAGCGGGCAGTCTTAGCGTAAATCTAAGCCTTAGGTTAAGGTAATCAAATACTCACACGGTACGTCAGCCAGCCGGGGGCGTGTTGTGTCAACCCACAAGGGATGTAATAGAGTAATAGATAACCTAATCTAAAATCACTATCGCTCAACAATACCTCCTAAACATTAGCTGTTATAACTTAAGGTTACGAACTTAGGCCCAAGTCTAGAAAGTCATAACTTAAACCGAAAAGTAATAGAAATCGGGATAAGCAAGTAAAAGCTGAGACGAGTGGCCGAGTATTGAGTAAAAGCCGAAGGTCAGACTGTGCAAGTTCGAGAGTCAGACTGTGAAAGTGTTGAAAGTCAGACTGTGCAAGAGTGACCGGTGCAGCCTAACGTGATCAAAAAATACGGTACTAGAGGAAAAAAACACGGTGCTGCAGCTTTTCGATACTAGTAGTAAGAATAGCGCTGCGATTTCTAACACGGTTATCTACAATAGCGCCACAAGCGATCTACGGTGTAACATTAATGCCTTAACATTTTATCACTTGGTGATAAACATTCCTTATACGTGTTTGTTGTGGTGGGACCATCATCGCATCGTCCCTTCTCGATCGTTCCAGACGCATAGAACACTTCTATGAAGACGTCACATAAACTTGCGCCTAAGCATGATGCAATCATTTCATGTGACACTTCCACGTAGACTTACGCCTACGCATGATGCAATAATTATATTTCTTACATTTTTCTTGTATATAAACCCTGCCTGATCTTAGTAAAATACTTTAGTCTTGAGTTGTCATGATCGTCATGTACCACATTGGTGAACCCGACAGTTCGTTCAATTTACTCGTCAATTTTTTAATTTCGGCTTCCACGGCGGCTTACCTGTTTGTTTTCATCAAGCGGGTTTGACTTTAATTTTCGTTTGGTTTTTTTGATCCTCGCTCCTGGTGCGGGCCGACTTTCGTCAATCTGTACACTGCAACTTGTGACTGGTCAATCGATCCAGCGGTGTTTTTCGTTCAACGTGATGGAATCCGAACTCGTCGCTTCAGCCGTGGTCAAGCTACGTCAGTTCTGTCCGGCTGATCCAAAACTCTGGTTCGCTCAAGTGGAGGCCCAGTTCGCAACACGGGGATCACTGCGCAGGCAACGAAGTTCCACTACGTTATCGGGTCTCTTGCCCCCGAGCATGCAACTGAAGTCCGGGATCTTCTCATTAAACCGCCCACGGAGAAACTCTACGATGACCTACGCGAATAATTGCCCAACGCCTCTAGGCACCAGAACAACGCCGCGTGCAACTACACCTCACTACGGAGGAGTTGGGCGACCGCAAGCCGAGTCAGCTGCTTCGCCATATGCGACAGCTTTTTGGGAACAATCAATCAGCGGTCGACGATTCAATTCTCCGACAGTTATTCATGCAGCGCCTTCCGACCCAGGTCCAAGTGGTGGTCGCCGTATCCGAAAGTCCAACTCTCGAAGCGGCAGCCGTCCTGGCTGACAAAGTAATGGAAGTCGTGACTCCGACGGTTTCAAACCTCTGCCCTAGCAACAACTACAATCTGTCAGCTGAAGTCAAAGCATTACGATCCGAAGTTCAACAACTACGGAAGCTCGTGTCGTCGCTCACTTTTTAGCGGCAAAACCGACGGATGCGATCAAATTCAAGGTCAATACAGCCAGATGGACGCAATAGAAGTCAGTCCATGAGGCGCAACGAAGCAAATGCTGGTACCACGCGAAATTCGGGGTCGAAGCAACCAAATGCCGCGAACCGTGTTCAATGGCGGCAAACGACAGCGCGGGACGCTAGCCACGACAAGTGGTCCCGCTGCTATCAAAACTAATCGTCTATTCTTCGTCGTGGATCGCAACAGTGGGCGCCGCTTCTTGATCGATACGGGAGCCCAAGTCAGCGTCATCAAGGCCACATTCGAAGATCGCCAACGAACATCAACAACTCCCCCTCTGCACGCAGCGAACAATTCAACAATCAAAACGTTCGGTCAGCGCTCCCTCAATCTAAATTTCGGACTCAAACGGGTCATTCGATGGATCTTCGTCATCGCCTATGTTACTCACTCAATCATCGGTGGGGACCTCCTCGCCCATTTCGACCTGGTTCCAGACCTTCGGCGATTCCGCTTACACGATGGCGTCACATGCCGATTCGTTCAAGGAACACAAGTGCAAATCGAGTCATTCAGTCTGGCCGTCCTGGTGTCCGATTTAACACCACAATTCAAGCAAATCTTCAAGCAATTACCACGAATCACAACTGCATCGGGCTTCACTTCAAAGGTTTGCCACGGCGTCAGCCATCACATCGAGACGCGAGGTCCTCCGGTCCATAGCCGCCCACGACACCTCAATCCGTCAAAACTGAAAGCAGCGAAGGACGAATTCGATCACATGCTAGAACTCGGCATCATCCGGCTTTCGTCTAGCTGCTATTCATCACCGCTTCACATGGTTCCAAAGCCGGATGGGGATCGGAGGCCTTGCGGCGACTAGCGAGCCCTCAACAATGCGACCGTGCCGGATCGCTATCTATTATAGCATATCCAGGATTTCACGGCATCGTTGGCGGGCAAATCCGTTTTCTCCAAAATCGACCTTGTCAGGGCGTACCATCAAATCCCCGTGGCCGAAGAAGATGTCGCCAAACCGCTGTGGTGACACCCTTCGGTATCTTCGAATTCGTCAGAATGCCTTGCGGACTCTGCAATGCCGCACAAACTTTCCAAAGATTCATAGATCAAATAGTTCGAAGTCTTGATTTTCGCTACGCCTACCTCAACGACATCCTCATAGCCAGCACAAACAACGATGAACACCTCAAGCACGTCGAAACTTTGTTCAATCGTCTGGAGGAATATAACACCTCAAGCACGTCGAAACTTTGTTCAATCGTCTGGAGGAATATGGGATGTCCATCAACCGTCGAAAGTGCATGTTACGGGTTAGTTCCTTGCAATTTCTTGGCCACTGCGTTGATGCTAACGGGGTCCGACCTCTTGATTCGAAGGTACAATCCATCCGAGACTTCGCGGTTCCTCAAACTAACCGGAAACTCCAAGAATCCCTCAGTATGATCAACTTCTACCACCGGTTCATACTGCGCTGTGCAGACATCGCGATGCCCCTCAACGCCCTTATCAGTGAATTAAGGTCCTCCAAATCGATTCAATGGACTAATTCCGCAGGAGTTTCATTCGAGTCGTGCAAGCAGGCGCTGGCGAACGCAACCTTGCTCGTTCATCCGATGCCCGACGCCCCACTCAATATCGTGGTCGATGCCTCAAACGTTGCGACCGGTGCTGTCCTTCAACAACAAACGATAGGACAATGCGAGCCGTTGGCGTTCTTCTCGAAGAAGCGTACACCGGCCGAAACCCGATACAACACGTTTGGCCGCGAGCTCCTGGCCGTGTACGAAACAATCAGGGAGTAACCGGAATTCCGGTTCCGGCGAAAGTCGTGTTCCGGTTGCGGATCCGGCAAAGGGCAAAAACCATACCGGAACCAGAATTCCAGTTTAAAAATTTTGTTTGAAATTTTCCACGTTTTTTGCTTCATCCTGTAATCCAAACATATGTAATATATATATGAACAAGCTCCAATACAACCAAGCAAAAGAAAAGATTAACTAACCAATTTGCCGTGTGAAACGTAAGTATGGCATAATTTCAGCTGAAATTTTTCATAATAACCTGCAGGATTTTGTTAAATCAAAGCCAGGTCGATGCGTGTAGCAGCTATTTTACACATCCAGAAGTCTGTGGGATACGTTTGAATTAAACCGGTCCAACTCGGTAACAGAGTATGGCTTACGCAGAAGTACTTAGGGTATTCTTGGCTAAAATAAATTGCGTCAAGCACCCGCCAGTACGCTTGTAAACTTGGTAAATCAGTCTAAATTGAAGTAAACTAAAGTTATCTGCAACGCAGCTAGAAACTGCCTTCTTGGCAATGAACTGTATTTATTGAAACTGTGCGAGTAGCATCACAGTGTGTCTCATTTATAGCATTCTGATTAGAAAGTTATCATTATAATCTAACTGACGGGCACTGTTTGTCCAACGCTAGCCTAAACAGTGTCTCTGACCACTGTTCAGAAAATTACCTTCTATCTATTATTTTCTCTTAGAATCATATAAACCAATAATTTTAAGTTTCCTACAGAAGAACATGCAACAAACGTATGTGTAGTAAAGGGAGGCGACAAGATACAGAGCGAAAATGTGTATTCTAACGCTAGCCTAAACAGTGTCTCTGACCACTGATCAGAAAATTACCTTCTATCTATTATTTTCTCTTAGAATCATATAAACCCATAATTTTAAGTTTCCTACAGAAGAACATGCAACAAACGTATGTGTAGTAAAGGGAGGCGACAGGAAGCAGAGCGAAAGTGTGTATTCTACGCTCCAAGCTTTGTAGGCATATTCGATTTGACGCAGTATACGCAATGGTGTATAGTGGATGACATTTTTTTGCTCTGAATGTCCAAAAACCGACATATGTGATCGATAAATAAACATATTAGCTTCCTCAGTCTCTTTAAAGTTTCAGAAAGGCAATAATACCATCGCAATACATTAAGTTTAATGTAAAAGTTATTTTTAATGCATTTTAAATCCACTATACCTTCATTTCTTCCATCATCTGTTTTACTATATATAAATTTCGAAGACCAGGTTCCGGTTCCGGATCCGGTTTAGACGGTTCCATTTCCGGTAGGTTCCGGTTATTCCCTGGAAACAATTAAACACTTTCGACACATGATCGAAGGACGTGATTGCTTCGTTGTCACGAACCATAAACCGCTAACGTTCGTACTTCAATCGCAGTCCGAGCGGTAATCAGCGAGGGAGAGGCGCCACCTCTCGTTCATTGCCGAATTTACAACGGATATTCGACACATTAGTGGAAAGGACAACGGTGCAGCCGACGCCCTTTCCCGAATTACCCAAATGGATACATCAATCAACTACGAGGATCTGGCCGTAGCTCAAGGCAAGGACGAAGAACTCAAAGCACTGCGACGAAGCACCGATACAACAATGATATTCGAGGAAGTGGTGAATCCGTCCGCCGCCAAACCGATCATTTGCGATACCTCGACCGGAAACGCAAGGCCCTTCCTTCCGGTTGCCTTCCGACGCACCGCATTCGATTCCTTGCACTCGCTGTCACATCCAGGAATTCGTGCTTCGTAGCGATTGGTGACCGAACGATTCGTGTGGCCAAGCATCAACCGTGATGTACGACAATGGACCCGATGCTGTGTTCCCCTGTCAACGATCTAAAATTCATCGCCACACCGTCGCCCCGCTCGGACGATTTGCAAACGCTGACCGCCGCTTCGACCACATCAACATCGATATTGCCGGGCCTCTTCCGCCATCCAATGGACACTCCTACCTGCTCAAGATCATTGACCGCTTCGTTCGGTAGCCTGAAGCAATTCCGATATCCAACATCACTGCCGAAACAATCACACGGGCCTTCCTGCATGGCTGGGTCGCCCGATTCTGGGTTCCCTCGTTCATTACAACAGATCGTGGTCGTCAATTCGAATCCTCGCTGTTCAAGGAGCTATCCCGAATGCTCAGAGCAACCCATTTCCGGACTACGTCCTATCGTCCAATCGCTAATGGGCTGGTGGAGCGATTTCACCGGCAGCTCAAGGCATCGATCAAAGCCCATTCAAATGTTCAACGCTGGATGGAGGTCCTACCGCTAGTCCTCCTTGGCATTCGTTCAGCCATCAAACCTGACATCAACGCAACCTGCTCGGAGATGGTTTATGGGACAAGTCTACGCTTACCTGGCGAAATGGTGTTTCTGAATTCGCAACAGCCGCTTCCAAAGCCAACGTCATTCGCCGCTGGCCTTCACCTAGATATGAATAACATAGCGCCGACGACAACACGTTGTGCCGAGCGGGTCTCCTACATTCCGTCGGATCTTAATGCTGCTGAATTCGTTTTTGTTCGCGTCGACTCTGTTCGAAGGCCTCTTCAAGTTCCGTACAATGGGCCTTATCGCTTTGATAAACATTCTTAGTGGACCTGTATGGCAGAGCACAATCAATATCAATCGACCGCCTCAAACCAGCTCACCTCGAATGGACCGCCGATCCGCTGGCTCCGGGGGTCAATGATTCAAAATTAGGTCAATCAAAACTGGTCGAATGTAACACAATCGCATCTCGAACAACGCGATCGGGGCGCACGGTGCGACTACCTATTCGCTTCCAACTTCCGTCTAAAGGAGGAGTGCTGTAGGGACCATCATCGCATCGTCCCTTCTAAATCGTTCCAGACGCACAGAACACTTCTATGAAGACGTCACATAGACTTACGCCTACGCATGATGCAATAATTATAATTCTTACATTTTTCTTGTATATAAACATTGCCTGACCTTACTAAAATACTTCAGTCTTGAGTTGTAATGATCGTCATGTACCACAGTTGCTCAACTATCTCAAACTCGAGTGATTAGAGCTGAGCAAGGATCACTTTGTATCGCAAAATATAGGACACGAGTAATGATCACGAAAAGAAAGCCGCGCGCCGTATAAATCGACCCACCGACATGCTACTGGCCACATCTCGGACCACAATCTTCCGGTGACGAATCCCGTCCCCTTTTATAACCTATAGCCGCCATAATAAAAAATCCTGGTGTTTGGAACTAGAAGAAGTTGGCCGGTTTAAGATTTTAACAGTTTCAATTAATTTGTTTTAGTTACTTGTGAATGGACGGTTACTTAGCTAACCGTTGTTCTTTTTCTTACGCGTGTCAGCAGCAGTGAATTTCTTATTTACTTGTCAGGATTATATCCGGAAGTAGGGTGAGCGTTACCGCACGTTTTTTAAAAGCCTGGAATGGTTTATTGATGCTCTGTGTTGGGTTACTAACTATTAGCGCAAAAGGAATTGCGTGTAAACGTCGAATTTGTATTTTCGATTTTATTTCTTGACTTTGTTGGAAGTTCTAAAGAATAGAGCTTATTAATAAGACGCTTCACATTTAAGTACTGTTAAAATTTACTTTATAGTTAAATTAACAATAATATTTCTTTGCAAAAAGTGGCGATAATTTTAGTAGGAGCGTCGTCGTACTAGATAACGATAGGAAAATAGTAATATACTACAAATCTCGGCCCATAGTGTCAAGTGAGGACGCCAGAGTGAGTAGACGAGAGAGATTCGAGGTAGTAGCATTGCTTGTTGGATATGCCAGCCAGTTTCGGGGATGGTTCAGCAAGTAGCGTTATTCTGGAGTTGACCGGGCGAGTAAAGGCGATGATTCGAATACCCTCTCGAGCTGCCGATAGTTCTCAAGTAAAATTTTTAGCCAGCTACTTTCGGTGGCCAATTATATATCTTTCTCTGTGCGATCAGCCAGCTTCGGGGTGTTTCAGAATGGAGAAACTTCAACTGAATAGTTGTGGACCACTACTATACAGTTTTAATAACGTAGTACGTCACCTACTGTTGCGGCGGCTTGTTTAACTTAAACGGCACTACTATTAACCATTTCCCACGGTATATATAATTCAAATATTCCCATCTTTTTAACCCCTTCCCTACCTTTATAACACCAATTCTATTTTTAATAATTTTCAGTAACCCTATTAAAATCTCAAATCTACGTATACATTTACGTACTAATTAAATTTCCTCTTCCAAACGTGCTGCTCGACTTCGACTGTTCGTTGAGTTCATAGCTAATCACGTCAGTTTAACCATTATAAACGCATACAGCACAAGGTTGTCTATTGTCGGAGGTCTAGTAGGCTACGAAAGGGTTTTCCAAGCCCAAACCCACCCAATACCTTTACAATAACCCAAAACCCAATCCAAAAGCAAAAATATAGGTTTTCACCATTTTATTATTATATCACCTCCCAAATTATAAATTTTATAAAACTTACCTTTTGTCCTAATTTGCATATTTTGTTTTGTTATTTTTAATTAGCTAACAAGAAGTTAGCTTAATTTAATTTTAGTTTTCAGTTGTTGTTGTCGGAAGAGAGCACTCGAGCGTAGCTGGACTAACATCAGAAAATAAGCACGCAAGAATTACTCTTCTAGTTGGTTTCAACGTTTACAACTTTGCTTCCTGCTTACTTTGCATAAAGAATTGCGTACGCTTTAGTTACTCGAGGGGCCCATATTTTAACGTATATATTACTAACCTAGATTAACTATTCTATCACTACTATTAATCTTGTAGCCACTTCCTATCTCTAGATTTTTATTGGGAAATAGTATTACTAAGATAATTAGGTTTAGTTAAATACCTATGCGTGTAGCTTCTTAGTAGTAGGTCTTATCCTTCACGCCAGTGCTCTCACGTAAGATATGAAGAAAACGGTAAATCGAAGCCAAGTCGCGACGCAGTTCTTTTTGCGTGAAATCAAACAAGAATCGCATAGAAAAACCACCAGTTGCTACCCAAAACCTATGATTTCTGAAATCCAGTATTAAACCCATCAAAAAAACTAATGCTGCCACAGTGATACGTATAAAATCAGCTGTTAGCTAGGTAACTGATTAGGCAAATTATTTAGTAAAAAATCAGAAATTCATAAAATTTCTAATTTTAGGATAACATAAAATTAGGGACATTTATAATGATTGATTTAGTGAAGTAAGATTTTAAAAACCCCACAAAAAGGTAAAATTTAAGCTCCTTCTGAGACCCTGGTAGCTTACAAAACTTCCCAACTGTTATATTGTTTTGTTTGGATGAGCTTAGGGTTGGACTGTGTTCTTTTTATTATGACGGCTATCGGATTATTACATTGGGACGGGATTCGTCATTCGAAGATGTGTGGTCCGTACGCGTGGCCAGCAGTATGCTGGTACGGGATTAGTAATTGTTCGTTGGCGCGCGTTATTAGGTCAGCGTATTATAAGTTCCTATGGCGCGGCTGCGTAACTATTATTAGTTGCACTGTACTTGATAGAGCCAAACCAGCTGAAATTAGAAGTTTTACTCAAATTTAGCAAATCACGCAACAATTAA
>JASANE010018331.1:0-102735 GCA_030248225.1 Trileptium ribeirensis | reverse complement strand
ATATTTTTAATTTATCAACATTGTAACAATATTGCAATGCCGGTTTGGTTTCAGAAATCGCAAACCTGTTTTTCGTCATATTGTTCACTTTGGAGATGTTTATCAAAATGTACTCACTCGGATTTCAAAATTATTTTGTTTCGCTGTTCAATCGTTTTGACTGCTTCGTTGTGATTTCTTCGCTGCTCGAATTTGCGCTAACGTTTGCTGGCATTATGAAACCGCTTGGCGTTTCAGTGCTTCGCTCTGCGCGTCTCATGCGTGTGTTCAAAGTAACCAAGTACGGTTTTTTGTTTTTGTCGGACTATTTAATGAAATACTGGTAGTAAGTTATAGTTTGAAGAAACACTGCGATTAGCAGTGCATTTAATTACAGGTCACTGTCGGCTGAAAAACATCGTTTCACGTTAGTTTCAAGATTCATGGCTTCATTACTTGGAATACTCTAGTTTGTGATCTTCAGAAACTTGTGAGGTTGGCCTTTGAGTCTGTCAGATTTCTTCTTTATGCTAGATTCCTTCGTTGTTGCAGTCGTGCAATGGCCTTATAGTCTCCACACATTTACACAGTAGTCCACATTCTTATATCTATCTATCTATCTTATTATTATTATAAGGCTGAAATTATTTTGATACTGGTTTTGATGTATTATTCTACCTGAGTGACAACGGTATCAAATTTAGATATAACGTTACAGGACATCTTCAACATTACTGTTTTAGTCATGCGTTTGAAAAAGAATTATCAATCCTGTACATGAGATCGGTGTTAGTTCTTGGTGTTCCTGTTATTAACTCAACCCGTTGTTTCCGGCAGATATATTGGATTGTGTCAAGATCCCCATCCCTAGTGTGTGTCATGTCAAGTTTCTCACCTCTAATGATTGTGTAATATTCTGTCTGCCATAGCCTAATAGTAAGCCTATGAGTAAACCCAAGCTTTGAAACGCACAATTAAACTTTGAATTTTTGTCCTGTGGTACTCATGTCAAGTCTTCCCCATGTTACATGTCATGATCCTAAACATATTCGAGTTTTGGTTCAAGAAATATGTTTGTCGATGAAGAGTGGTAGTTATTTATGTTATTTTCTGTTGAAACATTTATGTAAGCATGGTGCTAGTTTTGGCCATTTCGGATCTACTGTTCGACACTGCTTATGTTGTAACTATTGCACAGGTTCTTTTTTGCGCACATAAAATCTCAATACCTACATGTATTTAAAGTAGTCGGCAACTGTAACTATTGCTCAGGTTCTTTTTTTCGCACATAAAATCTTAATACCTACATGTATTTAAAGTAATCGGCAACAACTGTTATTAACAACCTTCTCAATATTTCTCTCAATGTATGTACCTTAGACGAATACATGAATATTATTGTCTTAATATACTTGATAATACTTATACATAGTTGATAATATACATAGTACTTGGTGCGCTGCCAGTTGTTTTTGGGGTGGGTTAGGGTCGACGAGATTTTCGGGTTTTCAATGATTTCAGGGTTCAAGAAGTTTTAGACTGGTGTATTCATCAAACACAGCCTGTTACTTATGATTAAAAAAATAACTTAAAAATGAAACAGGCTCTCCCCCTTTTATTCAGTTGCGAATTACTAGTTTTGAATACTTGTTGGGGTAGCTGTAAAAAGATACAACTACACTACCGCCTATTCACACCAGAGTTGTCTACCTTAGACAACGATCTTCCAAATATTTTGTTTCGAGCGAACAAGATGAAAACAATAATTATAAGCGTCGATATTTGTTTATTCCATCTTTATCTGTGCTGTTCAATATAATACCATAACTTTATCTGTTATTTTACGACGTGAAGAATAACAACTGTAGATATTGGAACTTACACACAACTTGGTCGCTTCATTGCTCGTTTCACTTCGTTCATCCGCTTCGTTGCTACTTTTGCTGTGCTTCTATGTACTAGTCTTTGTAATGGTGGAAATGGAAGTTATCAGCGGAGCATTTATTTTATCCGCTATCCTACGACGTAAAGCATACTATGTAATTGTAGATACTGGAACTCACTACGCAACTTAGTCGCTTCATTGCTCAATTCACTTCGTTCAATCGCTTCGCTACTACTTTTGCTGTTCCTCTTTATACTAATATTTGCACTGTTGGGAATGCAAGTTTTCGGCGGTACATTTAATTTCGACGCGTCAACCACGAAACCCCGTGCAAATTTCGATTCGTTTATTCAAGCCTTGCTCACTGTATTCCAAGTAAGTAGAGTATCGCTGAAAGTGTAATCTGCATGATATAAGTGTTATACTTTAGATCCGAGTTGGATAAGCCTAGATCGCAAAGGTGAATTTGGTAGAACCACGAAGCTACAACAACAGTGAAATTTATATAGAATATAAAAATCGAGATATGTGTAGCTTCAAATCCGTCCAGTATCCTTAACTTTATGTAATATCTTCGTAAATTGAGCTTTGATAAAAATATGTAATTAAACCGTCTAAAACTCGTTAACCAGTGGAATACTATAGTTACAATTAGAATTAAGTACTTATAGAATCTAACGCAGAAAATATCGAACGAAAATGCAATCGATCGATCTTCGTTTAAACGAAATTCGTTAAATTAAAAGCAGACTAACATTTTTTATTGAATTATTTTGTTTTATTTTGATGCAATCGAAATTCGTTAAATTAGTCGACTTTCGTTTAAACGGAAACGATCGAAATCTAACGAAGTTTCGATCGATATTTGAACACTTAATTCTGACTGTAACTGTATTTCGTTTTGTAATCTGATCAGCGTGCTCATAAATCCCCATGTTTTTCACTGTAAAAGTAATACATAGTACTTTAATTATTAATTTATCAGCAAAAACGTCGTTTAATAATAAAATCTACCTAATGTTAGAACGTGATGGTGTGAATCAAGGTATGATCTTGTTGTTACTATTACTTACGCCGCTTTGTTTCTTTCTGGGTTTGTTATGAATCTGAATTTATTATGAATGTACACAGTTTCGCTGTTTCTATTAATAACGTTTATTTGTCTTATCAGAACGTAGTGAAACGTAGTGGAGCTTGTGTGTTGCAGGGGTGAAATGTTTTAAATTCCATCTGTGTGATCGGCCATAAGTCGAGAACGCCGTAACCGATTTTCATGATATTGGGCTCGTTAGAACCGGGATAGTCGATGCGTTTTTTGATTTGGGGTCTGGTTCCGGGATCGGGGGTCAAAATGTGGGTTTTTGGCCCCGTTTTAGTACCCTTCACGGAAACAAGGTTATTTTTATATTAACTATCGAATTTTTTTCTCTGGATGATTTTATTTTATAGCAAAATGATAAATGTCGATACCTCTTTTTTGTTTTTCGATTAAGGCTCCGGTTCTGGGTTTATCGGGTTTGAGGTACGGGGGTATGGCGCCCCAATGGTTCCTCCACCCAAAATTTGAAAATTTGTTCTGACGTCTTGGGCGGCTGATAAGTTTTGCCTGTGGGTTTTGGGGCATGGGAAACTCATTGCCGGTGTCGGTTCTGCTCTGCAACCCATGGTTTCATGGGTACGGGGGTATGACGCGCCACGGTTCGGGGTCAGAGGTCAAAATGAGGGTTTTTAGTACCCTTCACGGAAGCAAGGTTATTTTTATCTTAACTTTCGAATTATTTATCTCTGGATGGTTGTACTTTATATTAAAATATAAATGCCGATGCCTCTTTTTTGTTTTAGATTAAGGCTCCGGTTCAAGAGTTGCGGGGTTTGAGGTATGGTGCCCCAATGGTTCCCTGACCTAAAATTCAAAAATTTGTTCTGACATCCTGGGCGGCTGAAAAGTTTCACTTGGAGTTTTCGGGCATGAGAAACTTATTGCCGGTATTGGTTTTGCTCTGTGACCCATGGTTCCCTTGGTACGGGAGCATGACGCTTCATGGTTCGAGGTCAGAGGTCAAAATGAGGGTTTTTAGTACCCTTCACGGAAGCAAGGTTATTTTTATCTTAACTTTGGAATTTTTATCTCTGGATGGTTGTATTTTATATTAAAATATAAATACCGATGCTTCTTTTTTGTTTTTCGATTAAGGTTCTGGTTCTAGAGTTATAGGGTTTGAGGCATGGTGCCCCAATGGTTCCCCTACCCAAAATTCAAAAATTTGTTCTGACGTCATGGGCAGCTGATAAGTTGCACCTGGGGGCTTTGGGGCATGGGAAATTCATTGCCGGTGTTTTCTAACTTGAGCTGGTATTGTGTGATGTCCACATATCGACGAATGCTGTCGAGAGCTGATTTGATGTGCACGCAAAAGGCGTAGTCGTAGGTGTACCTATGCTTCACTACGTTCTGCGATCTCGGTAGAGTTGCTAGTTTATTTTTGTTTGTCATTTTGCAATTTTTACAACAGATATTAACTGGAGAAGACTGGAATACAGTTATGTACTACGGAATCAAAGCATTTGGCGGTGTCAATAGCCCAAAAGTCATTATCGCTGTCTACTTCATCATTCTGTTTATTTGTGGAAATTATATCTTGTTAAACGTATTCTTGGCTATTGCCGTGGACAATTTAGCCGATGCCGAAAGTCTAACTGGTAAATAGTTTTGCTAATTACAGTGCGGTTAACACCATAATGATTACAAATGTTCAAAGAGAAAATCGTTCTGCTAATTTTTTGTGAGAAAACAAAATTTCTAACAAACAAAACAGTGGAACTTGTAGAAATGCTTAAAATATTTTTGTTATTTTGTAGCGCCATAAATACCGTTTTATTGTTACAGGGGTTTCCAGCAGTTAAGCGCTAGGGGTTTCCTTAACCGAGTCAGGCAATTTTAGCCACTGAATGCATTATTAGAAATGTTCATTATCTCAATTGGAAAAAGTCATATTGTAACAAAAGGGAGCAAAATGGTTTGGCTTTCCTAGCCTTGTCCTGAGGTGATTTTAGCGACTGGATACACGATTAAAACATTCATTACTAATGAAATTTGCAACATGGTAGGAATACAACAGTCGTTCACATGTAGTCTAGTTCACGGTCATTTTATGCGCGAGTAAACTTAAGGTGACCCAACCAACCATGGTATTTTGAAATTTTGCGTAAAAGTCGTTACGGAACGTTTTGTCAAATGAAATTCGGCACAAAATGTTTGCCAAGACACTACTGTCGGCTGAAATCTATCCATTTTATGTTGGCGAAAATTCAAGTAAAATTACTCAAATTTTTGAGGACGGAAATTGGTCGAGTTTAAATAAATTCGTTTTGTTCGCAAACACCAACAGCTTAATAATAGGATCGATTTGCTCGTGACGTAACGTTTGTATTAATTTTGTTACCGAACGCTGAATAATTTAAATTGAAATGATTAGGCATTAGCGAACTGAATTATACATATTGAAAACGCCGAAATTCTGCTCGAGCACAAGGTATAATTTATGGCACTTGGATTTGATTTTTCAATTTTGGGTTAGTAAACACCCGAATAAGATTCATCGTTTTTTCCGTAACAGGCGATTGAGATTAGATATCGGTTATTACAATATAGGTTGGTTAGTGGGGTTACCTTAAATTTACTCACGCGTTAGCTTCTGCATTATTTAAAGAACATTTTTCTAAAATATCTTTTCCTAACTAACTGTCGCAATAATTTCAGCTTGACCAAATAAAAACAATAAACAGCATTTTTTCATTACAGCAGTTTCAGAATCACTTTCCGAGCGCGCATGGAAGTTTTCTTTTCTTGTCATTGAGGGCATTTTTCCTGTAGTAGGGAAATATTCGTTAATTTTTAGCCGCACAAGGAATTACCCGTGAGCTTGGGAGCATAAACTGGGGAAGGCTACAATTTGCCTTGGAGGAAGTCAAAATATCTGTTCCCCAATCCCCAGATTTAGGAAAACCTGTTTATTTTTATCTGTGCACTATTGTAATTTAAATCAAACAGCTGCCGAAAAAGAAGAGGAACAGGCGAAAGAAGCAGCAGCCGAGGCCGAACAGGAATTGGAAAATCAGGAAATCGAAATCGACGACATGGACGAGCATAACGACAATGAACAGCTGATGATCGATGAACAAGGAATCGAGATAATTATCGAAGAGGAAACTAGTACTGGGAAGTGAGTTGCCGTTTCGTTGATTTCAAGATTCTTAACTATGTATAGAGGCTATTAACGCTGCTATAATATAAAATAAAATATTATTGTTATTAAATGTGTTGTATCGATTCATGTTGAGTAGTGTGTGATATTTAACTGCTGATAAAGTTATAATCCATGTCTGCGAAACACCGTAAAGTAATGTGATTCAGTTATACACTTGGCGGAAATAAGCAGATATCCGTAACACTTTGTTCGCTGAAAAGCAAGTTTTTCAACGACTATTAAGTGTGCCGTCGACAATAGAGTACACACCAGATATGACCTTCACCCTTAGAGCGAACATCTAGCGACCAATGTTATTACGTGCTTTTAAATTATGACATCTTTCTCCCACCAAATATGGCACTTTTGTCCAGAATATGGGGTAAATATGCTGTTTTAGGATTCTAGAAACTATACAGGACAAGTACATCCAGAACTCGATAAGTTTGTCGAAAAAACGATACTCTTGTACGACTTGACTTTCCGGATTTAATTTTAAGGATCAAATGAAGGAGTTGGTTTGTTATCTGGTTTGGTTGGAGCAACTGCATTGTTTCAAACACAATCGAAAATATTCAGGAGCTAGGATGAGTGGAAGACAGTCCGAGAGTTTATAACAATCATTTTAAATGTGCTGTGTAATTGTATGAAGCTGGGAGAAAGATAATTCATGACCCGGACTTGGGAATAGGTTGTGACAAATGCGTGCCGACCCCTGTTTGGCAAAATCCGACCAGTATCAGTTGCCACCTTTGAACAGCGAATCACTCACTGATATATTTCTGAGCCTGAGATTTTTTGGTCCACAACGAAAAATGTTCAGGTGGTAATGGAAATTTAAAAAGTAATTTTTACTTCAAAGTATAAAAAATTCTCCTCTAGTGACGCGGTGACAGCTTAAAATTTGATTTCAGGAGGCTGTTGTCATCGATTGACAAACCTGTTTTTTGAATGACATATACTGTTAATAAATTTACCTGCGACCTTTATTTGGGTGCTACATTTTTCTGGGCTCATAACTGATACCGAATTTTTCCAACCACTATTTGTGGACATAGCCGAAACGTCGGTAAATTTACTACAGCAATCATTGAAAGTGGTATGTTTTGATTTGTTTGTCCATACCCTTTGACGCATATCAGTAAAAAATTACTGCCAACAAAGACCCATAAAGAAATTCTATTGCGTTGATTAAATGATTTTGTATTCAGACATCACGACACCAAAATATAAAAGAATCTTTGATGCTTCGGTTAATTGTTATCATAGTATATTTTAACCGCTTGCTAACCTCAAATAAATTAGCTAGCAATTCCTTTGTAAGTGCTGGCACAAATGGAAATACTGCTTCGGAGCTTCGTTGGGAACTACGACGCAAATTCTGTGTCAGTTGTGACAATTTCACAGGGAGCTCTGACCAAAGTAACAGCATCTTTTACAATTTTTAATGATTAAAATTGTTTTGAATTCTTGTATTATACCAGTTTCGTTGGGTTATATTCATTGTTTTATTATAGTGAGGTGTTGGTAGCCACTGTATTTTACGTGCAAACCAGACTTCATGCACACTTTACGTCGCACCCAGTCTCTTTTGATAGATCGACTAATTACTGATTTTTAATTGTAGTACTTATGAAGCTCATTTAAGATGTTTTTTTTATTAATTTCGTAATCGCTCTTGATAAACATTTTGTTTTCGACATAAAATTTCAAGATCTGAACTAGCGAATTGCCTAAGTGTGAAGAAACTGAGATACAGATCAGAGTCAGCCAAATAACGGTCTTATATTATATCAACCTACTCGGAAGCACGGCTATTTATAAACGTATTAAACGTAACATATAAGACATTAACTTTTTACTAATAATAATTTTTGATTAAACTGCGAATCGTTTCCGTCTCTCAACAACAAGTTTTTCGTCATTTGATTGCTTTTAATTAAAATTTGTTGTCATTCAAAAATTGTAGATTTACTCTGCAATTTAGTAGGCTAGCACTGTCATCAGATCTAGATAATTTATATTCTAGAGTGTTTCTGTTTGGTGTGTAAAGTTAAAATGGACCTGTAGTACATCAATATTCTGTAAAAGAGAAGTTTTACGCTACTGAACCGAGTCGAATAGAACCACCCTTTTCCTGTCCAAAAATGCCTAAAGTCAATAATCAGATCAAAACTTAAGAGCTCGTTTGCAGATTAAGGTGTGTGGTTTCTAGCTATAAGGCCGAACGGTTATATTATAACGATTTTTTCATGTTAATGAAGCAGTCGCTATGATATATTTTCAGATACGAAGACCCTGATAGCGATTTTCGTAGTCCAGATGAAAATTACTGGGAAGCTGAAAGCAAATATTTCGACGAAAACGAACGAAATATTGGTACGTTGCTTTTAATTTAATCCGCAGTAATCATTCAAAAAATTTTATAACTAAACAACTATTGCAGCAAATCAAGGGCTTACGCCATTGTTTAGTAGCTGATAATTTCAATAATTACGCTTTATATTATTATATTTGGGACTTTACTTAATGGTGAGTAAATTGTTCAAACGCAGATTGTACTATATAGAAGTTCTTTATGGCACCCATGCAACCACCAAACACATATTCGAAGTTGAAAAGCAGTAAAACTCTGGACTTTCTAAATTGGGGTGGGTGGAGGCCCTGGCATTTTTAAGTGCTCCCTGGCTAGAACGGGGTGCTCCCGGTTCGTGCTCCATGGAAAAATTATGGGCTCCAAAATGGCCTTTTTGCAAATTACTTTTGTTTCTGCTTCACAAAAACACCCCCAGATGACATAAAATTTGAACTAAAATTGCGAAATTTTGTCAAAATTTGCTTCAAAACTTTTTCTCTGCATGAAAAGCGTTTTGGCAGCGTTTATGATATGATTTTTAATCTTTTATCTTCTGACAAAAGGCCCCCCAGGGCAAATTTATCGGTCCTGGTTCCGTACAAGGAGGTTTCTGGTACATGCCCCCGGCAAAATTTTCAGCGAATGGAGAGTTCTGAGACTGTATTTATGGTTTGATATTTTTAGTTTAGTGTACACTAATTTCTTTTGTATTTCAGAAATGGAAAGTTTATAGTTGGTGTATAGCTTTCACACATTGATTGCTTTCAAATTTACTCCAAATTTGTATGCTTGATAATAATTATCTATGTTTATTTTTCCTGTTAACAGAGGTTAGACGATGTTCTGAACGCAATCCCAGCACAGCGTCGGCCAGCAATAATATAGAGATAATTGTCCGTGCTCCAGACGGACAGAGCGAGAGCGGAGGTATTGTCGATGAAGAGCAGTGTGTGATTGATGATAGAATGAACGAAATCGAGCCCTCAGCATGTCCGCGACGCTCTTCGCAGATCGGGACTGTGATCAAAAAGACGGTTCCACCGGTGCCGAAAGCTTCATCGTTATTTATATTTACTCCGAAGAATAAGTAAGCTTATAATCCTAATTCCGTGTTGTGTTATCGCAGCAGATTCATCAAAAACTTGTGATGAGTGAAGATATTGTTGCTTAATGTATAAGATTAAGTCATCATTGTGTACGCGTGTAGATCATGACTGTTCAATACATTATATTTCGTTTTTTCAAACTACCCGCCAGAATTGTATATCACGACAGTCTAAATATATTTGAGCTTCCAACCAATTATTGGACTGATTTTTGATGTGGGAACTGTAGTAAGATAAGTGCACAAATATGATAAAAACCTAAACCCAAATAAATAAATACTATAATAAATTGATTTTATTATTGAATCAGAAATAATTTCACGTAATTTGGATTTTACCAAATGACACCAAATTGAATTCTCAAAAAATTATATATTTATGGCGGGAACAGAATTTGATTTCTGTTTTATCTCCAGTTTTACATACAGGGTGTCTACGATCGGGAAAAACCGGGAGCTTTTCAACCGGGAAAAACCGGGAATTTGACTGAAATGCCGTTTGAACATTGATGAATTATTGTTGAATAAATTGATTACCAAAGCAATATTCCTCCACGTAATCCATTAGGTGAAAACTTAATGCTTTAGTATGACGAGATAATGTAGCTGGTTCTGCCCGCCTAACGACCTGTGGCGGCCTGAGCGCTTATAATTGTGTACAGCACAGTTTAGGTTGTAAGCCAGCTGTTAAAACTAGCTTAGCATTACCGGTCTTTTAGTCTGAAATTGCGACCTTTCTGAAGCTCCAAGAAAAACAATGACAATTACTGGTAGTTGAGTATTGTCGGTGATTTTAGGTCTCTACGAAATCCGAAAATTCTTTTTGCCGAAAGATCTAGGGAAAAATATTTCGTTGAAAACAAGATAATTACTGCTTTATATCTGTAATATGACGTGACTTCTGATACTGATTTGACCTAATTGTCATGACTATATAAACCTGGAATTTGGCCTTCGGGAACCGGGAAAAACCGGGAAAATGACTTTCGGAATTTCGTAGACACCCTGTACATAACATACCTATGAAAATCAGGGAATTTTTAAGTTTCCAGGAAATAGCCGAGAATTACAAATGTGGAATCGTAGACAAGAGTTTTAGGGCGTTGATGATCGTGGAGCAGCAGGGTATAAATATAGCAAAGATTGCCTTATAGTGCCAAATCTCACCTCACATCTCTTATGGTAGTCCCACCATGAATATACGTCTTATTTTGTTGACGCCTGCGTGTTAACATATAATTTTGGCTAACATTTCGTAATGGCGGACTGGTATACTGCTCAGCACTCACATTGTGTATTAGTGAAATGTTCTCGCTTTTATACAAAGTGTGAGCAATACATCGTTTAAATTAGTTAGCAATGTTAAGCTTACTATTTGTTTCATTTTTATTACTTAAATAACATTCACAGTGTTATACAGTTACAACTCAGAATTAAGTGCATAAAAATCGAACGATTGCAATCGATCGATTTTCGTTTAAAACGAAATTCGTTAAATTAAACGGAAATGTTTATTAATCGATTTTTTATTTTAACACGATTGAAATTCGTTAAAAATAATTGCAAAGCGATCGATATTTGGTCAAACGAAAACTGTCGAAACTTTCTTCGATTTTTAAGTACTTAATTGTAATTGTAATTATACCGGCCTGTCCACAACAGGGGCGGGTGGGGGGACCGAACTTTCCAAAACCCCTCGTGTTCGTGAGATTTTCCTCCATTTCCCCCCCTCCACTCGGCCGAAACCCCCTATGTTCAACTAATTCCAAAAATTTTTATGTTTGGAAATCTATGTTTTGTTTGCAAATTATTTTTTAAACATTAATTAGCACTATTTATAATGTTAAAATATCGTTTTTTAGCTTGAAAATACATTTACAGTAGTAAAAATGCATGACAATATGGAAATATTTAAGCATTTTTAAACAAAATTTATTCCCCCACGTTTAATTTTCCACCCAGAATGAACATGGGGTCGCCCCCCACTTTTCAGAGGGCTGTGGACAGGGCAGCTATATAGGGTCACGTGATGTGTGCGCTGTTCATTTGATATTTAATAAGGTGGCAACGGACACAGTCATTATGATAACTATACAGCGCAGGGTATGGCATGATAATACGTATTTTTACTCCGACGATAATGTACAAATTGCCATAGTTGACGGAGGCAAGACGAGCCACCGAAGGTGGCGAGTCGCAGCCGGAGGCGTACATTTAACTTTATTGACGGAGGCAAGACGAGCCACCGAAGGTGGCGAGTCGCAGCCGGAGGCGTACATTTAACTTTATATATATCAATATACTAGACGCAAAATTTCAATTTTCTCTGTGACTTTTTTTTGTTTGTCACAGACAGGTCTGCAGGTTGAACGCCTGGGCCGATTTTAGAAATTTTTTTTTCTTCGTGTTGCATATTCTCTTGCGGAGTGCCCTTTCATTGAGCACTTTTTTCTACGAAAATTGCTTTGTACTCAAAATTAAGCAAATGTTGCTCAAACTTAGGGATTTTTGCCATTTTTTCAGCTTTTTCACCGTATCTCGACAACCGTTCGTGCTATTTCGGCGATTTTTTTACATAAAATGTATTTTCACGTTTTCTAAACAGCTGTATATAGCTGATTGACGTATTTCATCTCTTTCCTTAAAAATTAAGCCGTTCACGCCGTTGTTAACCACCATGCCTCCGTCACCCACGTTTACGTGTTACTAGTATATATCAATATACTAGACGCAAAATTTCAATTTTCTCTGTGACTTTTTTTTTTGTTTGTCACAAACAGGTCTGCAGGTTGAACGCCTGGGCCGATTTTAGAAATTTTTTTCTTCGTGTTGCATATTCTCTTGCGGAGTGCCCTTTCATTGAGCACTTTTTTCTACGAAAATTGCTTTGTACTCAAAATTAAGCAAATGTTGCTCAAACTTAGGGATTTTTGCCATTTTTTCAGCTTTTTCACCGCATCTCGACAACCGTTCGTGCTATTTCGGCGATTTTTTTACATAAAATGTATTTTCACGTTTTCTAAACAGCTGCATATAGCTGATTGACATATTTCATCTCTTTCCTTAAAAATTAAGCAAAATCTCTTAAAATTAAGCAAAATCTCTTAAAATTGACTTAGGGAAACCTAAGTTCATCATATCTCGACAACCGTTCGTGCTATCTCGGTCATTTTTTGACATAACATGTACCTTCACGTTTTCTAAAAGACTGTATATGAGTGATCTACTTACCTTTATAAATTCTCTTAAAATTAAGCAGTCTCTTAAAAATGAGTGAAAAATTATTAAATGTGTTATAACTTTTGAATGACTCTGCCGATTTGGACTAAATTTCATTGATGGGTACAACTTGATAGATGTATTGTCATTCTACTGTATAAATAACTAGACGTTTTCATGTCTTCCTCTTATTATTGTTACCAAAAATGTTAGAAATTCCACAAGCTGTATGCACTATTCACGCCGTTGTTAACCACCATGCCTCCGTCACCCACTGTTTACGTGTTACTAGTAATGTAGTACGTAAAAGTTTTTTCGTGAAACGCTATTTTCGAGAACAGTGTCTTGATATGTATTTTCTGTGATGTATTCTTGGAGCGCTATCATCAATTTGCGGTTTTGCGCTTTATGTTCTTCATTACTGGGTTACGTTCGAAATAGTTTTCTATTTAATTGGTAAAATGATGTGACGTCTTGTCAGCTTCTAGTAATTTTTCTCCATTTCAGATTACGACTCCTGATAAACGAGCTTATTAACCATTCTCATTTCACGAATTGTGTATTAATTTGCATTATGGTTTCGTCAGCGATGTTGGCCGCTGAAGATCCACTTCGATCGAAAACATTTCGAAACACGGTAAGACTGCCGCAGCCCAAGCATAGAGTTTAATATCAGCTACTACGTGAATAATTGTGTTATAAAAATTTTGCCTGTTGTTTTGCATCGTTAAGGATTGCTTTTATTTTTCTTACAGTAAATTGAGAAACACAAAACTTGACCAAATATTTTCCACCTTCATCTCTGGCGATCTGCTTTGTTGTCAATAATTTTATTTTGTTAACTAACTGAGTTTAGAAAAGTAATATGCTTGCAAGTTTAGAACATATTTGTGCTTTTAATTTATGCTTGTCCGCCGTCTTGCGAACCGGTTAATTGCTATTTCCTTACAATGCTCTTATTATTTCTTTATAATACTCTTTTATTCAACTGTACATCTAATTACTACTATTTTTAAAATACTTGGTTTTAGATACTCAGCTATTTCGATTACTTCTTTACTGCCGTCTTTACGATTGAAATCGGACTAAAAGTAAGTTACCAAAAAATAACCCTGGATATTGGCAAATGTTATGATTCCAAACCATTTAAATAATTAAAATGACGTAGTTTATTAGTGCATACTGCATAAAGATCATGTATGGCTAATATATTGCGAAGAGCTGATGAATTTCCTAGATACAGCCGTTTTAGCGTTATTATGTTTGGATTCATACCATTAGGCAAATCAGTGGAGAATTTTTCAATTCAGTGTATTTGTAGTCCGTGGCTAAAGAATAGTCAGTCATTGTCAGAGTATCGTAAGAAGTCCTGCAAAAGTGTGGTCAAGCTTTAGAACTTGGCATTTCGAGGCACTTATAGTGAGAAACTAGAATGTGTAAATATATCAAAGGATCATTTGTTTCTGCTGATCGACATGTACTTTCTATTATAATCTGGCTGCTTATCCCATTACATTCAATCTGTTGTTGTAACTCCGAACATCATTTCAAACGGAGCGAGCGACGTTCCTCAAAAATAGTGTTTACTTGGCCAAAAAATCTTTTTGTGTGTCAGTCACCAATAAGTCATCACTGGGTTGATGTATTTTTGGAAATATTTTTACTCGACGCATAATATAATCTAATTGTGCACCAAGATTGGCGCTTATGTAAATCCAATGATTTTCTTCCCAAATTCTCTGACACGATTCGGAGACTTTTTCAACTTGGCAATATAATTTGGGCAAAACTGCATGTGGATAGTAACGTAGTATCACACCGCTTGATCGTTAGGTATAGATATGGAGTACGCTAAAACTTCTAACATATCTGGAATAAAATTAGATAATATTCCCAGCAAAGTTCTCACAAATATAAAGGAACAAAACATATTTTGTGCCTAGTTTTGAAAATATTTAAGGGAGCAGGAGTGACTTGTCCCACATACCGTTTTAGATGGAATTTGTCAGAATACTGTACCGAGGTGGATGTATGTTTTACCTAGACGCATTGTATTGGATTGAGTGCTTTTTGTGAATTAATACATGTACATGTTTTGTATGCCTGGCTTCTCCTTGATCGGAAAAATTGAAGAGACCAATACTTGGTCGTCTTTCGGTTCGTGCGAAGGTGCCCTCCGGTTCATGCTCCATCACTATTTTGGTCGCCCCCTTTCCGCGGCTGACAGATCTCCTATACTTTTGGTCGCCCTCTGCCCCCGATTTGGGCATTGACTATTAACTAGGAACGTGAGGTGAAAAGTGGCTCAAGTTCATAAAACGCAAAAGTGGTCCTATAAATTATTCACTGAAATTTTGGAAATATAGTCCTGACTTTATGGTTGGTACCGAAACGGAGACACGTTACAACTTGTACAAACATTACCTCAAATATGAGAAATTAATATAAAGCAAAATTATCAGAACTGGGAACCGCTCCGATATTTGTCTATTTCCGGCTCTGTCAGCCACCTTCATAGTAGGCTCCCCGCGCTTCATGAACTGGAAGTCCCCACGACTAGTTCTTTCATAAATTTTGGCCCGGTGATGAATACAGTGTGGGTGGAGGTTAAGAAAAGTCACCCTTCTAGCAGAGTAACTAGGTTTCGAGTTACGACCAGCTTGGTTAACCTGCATTACTTGTGCACGGAGTTTAGCAACGGCACAAAAACCGAGAATGAATAGAATGTCGTGGAATGGTAGCGATGTTAGCTTGTCACACCATTGCGAGTTCAATCTCTAATATTGCTAATTTTCTCGGCCATCGGCCTCGTCGCCGAGTGTAAACGGCCAGTCAAATAGTGCACTGGCTGCACTAAATTCAGATGCATACCACACGTAGGCCTACAACAGAGAGCTGTCGGGACCCCCTGCCTCTCTGCTATTGTTCGGCAACGGCACTGAAAGCTTTGGGCCCGCCTGTCGAAAATTATTTCGCCCGAAGCTCAGCGGCCTGCCGTTCGCGCCGCAAATTCGTCGGCTGACCATTAAGGACCGTTAGCAGGTCGTTGACAGTAGCGGAAGCCGTTGATGAGCAGTTGGTTGCCGTCGCTCGGTCTATACGTTTACTACTGTATAGCAAGTGAATGAAACCACACTGCGGGAACTTTTAATGTATGATCGCCTATAACGAACGTGTAAGGCTTTTATCCCGGCTACACCCATCTTGACTTATTTAAAGATATAAAATACGTGTTTATGTAATATGTTTTATAACATATATGTTTAATGATAGATCTTAAGGCACTGCGTCGCCCAGCACTAAATATAGTACAATCTTGCTATGATCTGTCTTGGCGTAGGATTCGACATTTTAGCCATTTCATTATGCGTCGTTGAAAACCTTTATATAAATAAACTTTTGAACACGTGCTGAAGACAAATTTATTACGAATATTAAATTCCTATCGTAGCAAGAGCATATTCCTGGCAGTTAGCCGTCCGTTTGATGTCATCAACCGTTAGCCGTCTGCCGGCCGAGATTTTTAGCGACCGGCCAACAACTGGCTGTTTGACTTGGAAATTGTACGTTGACCAACAATACTTCCAACAGACGGAGCCGACATCTAGCTTTCTCACAGTGGTGCGGGAGCGGAGGTCACTGCTAAGTATTTCGGTATCCCCAAGGTGCCCCCAATCTCTCGAAATTTTAGCATCCCCCAATTCAGCCCTCCATGTAATTTTCTACCCGATTCTGCTCTAGGAGGCAAAAATATGTCAGTTTTTCAGGCTGGAAAATGAGTCCATTATCGTGATAAGCATTCCAAAATCAGTCAATACACTGCTTTTGGATTAATTCCTAGGAGTGTGACTTTTCTTAATTTCCACTGGAGTGTGTTTATTTACACTACTCGTCACAATTATAGATTGTCACCTTACGAGTGAGTGAGCAGCGAGCGAACAAAAACAAACTATTAAATTTAAATATAAAATTTTATTTTCCAACAATCAAGTTATGAGCAAACAATGAACGAGTATCGTTTTATTGTGGCGATTATTGAACGCAGCGAAGCGAAGCGTTTTTGTTTTCGTCAGATTGGGAAATTCAACACCGTCTGTCCGTCCGTCCGTCCGTTGAACTCTTCAATAACTACTGGGCCGATGTTAAAAAAAACTTTTTTTCGCTAATTATCGGACAGGTGCAAGACATATAGATTTTGTTAAAATTTGCTTTAGTTAATTAGTAATTAACTGGTGTCTATTTGGGGACGTTAAAATATGCTAATTAATTAGCTAATTACTAATTAATTATTATTGATTAGCTAATTTTTTTGAAAATTTTCAAATTGGTCCGAAATAAAAAAATTGCACACTGGGTGTTCTATGCCACTTATCACGATTATGATAATTCTGAAGCTCTAAAACGTGGCCGTATATGCTAATTAGTTAAGTAAACAATTACCTAATTAGTTAATTGTATGCAAATTTTAACTTCAGCTTAAATTTCTGATTTTTGGCACTCGTGGGTTTTCGATGTCGCTTTATCATGAATATGAGACTTTTATACCTCTATGATTTCATCGTATTTGCTATTTAGTTAAATAATTATTAGGTGATATTACTAATTAATTAGCTAATTTTTTACCTAGGTAGCTTTTTTAATGTGGTTTTGACATCAAATGTGTAAAACGTGATACTTAGTATGAATTGATTAAATATTTAATACATATGATATATAATATATTTTGACTATTGCTCCGCTCACTTTTTGTAACTTATTACGTTTACAAGTTCTATTTGCAGCTGTTATCATGTATATAGTGTTACATAACTTAATCTGTACATAATATATCCTCGATTTTGCAAAATTCACAGAGAAGTTTGAAAAAAGTCGTTTGTGATGCGTACTTAAGCCACGTACATCTATATTGTGATTTTAATAATGCCTAAATGTTAGACTTAACATTTTTCTTAAGGTGTTTTCCGATATTCAACCGAATCTATTGATCAAACTATATTCTGAGTTAAAACGCAATGTATAGTTTCGGTATAAATTACTCTTCAAGTTCAAGATTATTGTTCGTGTTAATATTCCAGATTATCGTCTACGGATTCATTCTTCACAAAGGTGCTTTTTGTCGAAGCGCATTTAATATGTTGGATTTGGTTGTTGTTGGCGTTTCACTTATATCCATATTTGCGTAAGTTCCGACCATTCTCGTATATGATTCGGTTTTGTTTTATTTTTTCCAGCTAGTTTCGTTGTGATAAAAGGTAAATAAAATTTATCATTATATTTATTTTAATTGCGCATGTTCGTCGGCTTAGAGTAAAATGGGCGTAAGCGCCTACGCTAGCGTTTGGAGAAATAAATTGATAAAAGCTTATTCACGCAAAAAGATGAAATTTATAAGACAAAAAGGGTTTATTGAGATGTTTTCTTAATTATGCGACACTAGTAATTTCCTATTGCGCCCTGTCTTGGCTGCAGTCCAGAAGCAATAAATGTCGATTACCCACTTTTAAATTACGGTACGTATTGTTAACATTGTAGGCTTCGCTTTACGTCCTCATTACTAAAACAGTCCATTTCGGTAACATCAAAATACTATTGTGTTATAAGGGCGTAAGCGACTGGTTACTTCCTTATTATGCGAAAGGTGTTGGTGAAATAGTAAAGGCGTAAAATTTTATTGTAATAATTTTTGATTTTATGCCAACTGGCGCTTACGGTCATATTCGTTCACAGGGTGACGAGTTCTATCAAAAAATATATTAATGTAATTTTCGAATAAATGGCGCTTACGCTTTTTTACTCTAAGCCGGCGAGTTGTAAGTAATTGTTGATTGGTATCACTTCGAATTTTATGCATTGAATAATGAGGCCCGATTAATGACATGCACTACGGATGATCCAATGCCTTGCTGGATAGAATTTTTTATCTTTTTATTTTCAGAAGCAAATCGATATCAGTTGTTAAAATCCTTCGCGTTCTTCGAGTTTTGCGTCCACTTCGAGCTATTAATCGAGCCAAGGGTCTCAAGGTTTGTTTATTAAATAATGGCTTTGCTTAATTTAAAAGATTTGACAGATTAAACGATTTACAATAATCCACGCTATACATTACAACGACGGTTTGTGTGGAATGTTTATGTAATAAGTTTTTATAATGGCTCCTTAAAAATTTTTTATCTGTGCCTTTCGAAATCGTCAGCAACCGTCGGCATCCCAAATGAAGGACTGACTTTCTACAACCTTGAGTGGTTTGTTTTTATTTGTCTGACGTTTTACGATTAAACTAGTCACAAACATAGACAATTCAAAGTGATTTCTAAACTCAGTGCATTAAGGTATAGATCCATTTCAATTTTCTTCTTAAGGCTGCGTGGGAGGCACAATGGATTTATTTTAATATTTTTGCAATATGTATAAATTTGTATAAATAGGGCACACAAGTCAAGTTGCGTCAAACATATTTATTTTAAATAGTATTTATTTTGAACCGCAAACTGTGCATTAATGTAGTTGGTAAAGGGTGAAATTTGGTGATGTTAAAGCATCCGAATGAGAATTGAGTACCTTAATTGTGTTTTGTATCTGGGATTTCAGCCATGCATTTTCCGTCTCTAGTGTGTTAAACATTAGGATACGGATATTATTTTTTCGCGAAGAAAGCGCACGCTATAATTTCTACCTTATGTTTTTCATTCATCATGTTGTGCTGACTTATAACAACAGCTGAAATATACGAACCTACAATGCAATATCGTTGCGTTTTGGTTGTCTTCACTCTGGATTTTGAAAATTTAGCTTTATTTAGTCATACTTTATACTTATATAGTTCATGTACGCTATTTTGACAATACCTTTCAGCATGTTGTACAATGCGTAATTGTTGCCGTAAAGACAATCGGAAACATAATGCTCGTCACGTTTATGTTGAATTATATGTTTTCAATTATTGGCGTTCAGCTATTTAACGTGAGTATTTTCGCTTCTTGTAGAAAAGCTAGGATAACCTGATTTGGTGGCTTATCGTGAAGGCGCGATATAGCTGGCTTCTCCAAAAAGGGAAGGTATATCGATCTTTCCCAGGTTCCCTCAGTTCGTTTCATCCAGGTAAATTTTGGCTTCTTCCGGTACATATCTCCAGGCAGAGTTTTCTTTTCGAAATTCAGGCGCGTGCCAAATTTTTCACATGGTGTGTAAAATTTTTCAAATTATTTATTCAAATATGCGCCATATATACAATATATTTGTATATAATAGTACATATTATACGAAATACAAACCCACGAGTGGATGTACACAATGCTTTGTGTTACACCGCAAAATACTGTATTTACACAGTAAAATACAGAAAAAACAAACCATACCCCCATATCCTCCAGGTATTTTGTTGCGTGGCTGAAAAATTGGGGAATTTCGCATTATTGAGCTAGAAATATGCTATTTTATCTGCTGAAAAATCCCCACATTTTTTCCTGCCGGGCAAAAAGTTGCTAAAGTTTCCCCCGTTATGTAAACGCAATTGCGACTAGTTGCTAACTCACCTTTGACGTTATCTGACAGATACAGTTTACTTTATGCACTTTATAGATGAACTGGGGTGAATCGCCCCTCTGTTCAGGTATTTTAAGCTCCTTCCAGTTCTGAACTGGGGAAACCCAAATCATGACACCAAGGTATAATTTTGGTAGTTTGGAGAAGCCAATATATTATTGTTATGTAACTCTAAGAATACTTAAAAATAGGTGTTTGGACACTGAATTGTAAGGGTGTTGTGTTTGGCTGGTAATAAAAATTGATATAAATTTGCTTAATTAATTTCTGCTTATGGATGGTTACCTAGCTAGCTTAAGCTGTATGTTTTTTAAAAATTCTGTGTATTTCCGTCTTTTTATGGTTTTTTCGTTGGGTATTTCGAATTTTGCTAAAAATGTCTGTTTTTAAAATTTTTTCGATGTGTACACGATTTTTGGCTTTCTGGTTTGTTTTTGTTTTAAGTCAATTTTCAAATGCGTTTGTTTACGTATTAGCAAAATTATAAGTGTTGAGGGTCAAATTAATTTTTGAAACGGAGCCAGCGGAGTTTCCACTCAAGGCACTACGATGAATTCGTTATATTTTTTGTATGAAGCTGCCATTCATAACTCGTCTTTGGATGGATGGATTTCGATAAAAAATTTTGTTCAATTGCAAAAGTGATAACGAGTTGTCTTTTAGTTGAACGCAAACAGCTCGGACCCCATCTCTGGGTCTAAATGGAAAACAGGTTTTACGGATTCTTTGCCAAATCTGCGCATACGAGTACCACCGTTTTGCAGCCCATATCTCACGAGTCGCCTCACATACTTCGCGTCGGAAAACAGAGACCCAGATGCATAAAAAATCTGGAATATTATAACAAAATTATTTTTTGTTTATTTAGTTTAAAATAATCACTGCGGACAGTATATATTTCCTAAAGACAATGTGACATTTTCTAAGGAATTCTTATGCGGCGCTTACATTATAATATCCCGATGTTTGTCACTTAGGTACTCCAATTGGAGCAATCAGACCGTACATAACAAGATGTTGCTGACAGCGTACATAATTTGTGAAAATTCCTAAATATTAGCTAGCTAATTTAGGCGAGAAACAGACGGCGTGGTAGACACCGTTTAAAATTATAACAATTATAGAGGGTAACACCCTCTATGTGTAATTACTTAACGGTATACAATGTACCGTACGTGTCCATAGGTCAGCTGTAACTAGTAACAACGGTGTGGGTCCTTAGTCTCAATATTGTTTCAAAAAATTTCTATCTTTGGTATTTTACGTTTTTTATTTTGGGTGTCATCAATACTACGTGAACGGTACATTGAATGTGCCAGTGATACAGTCTAAACGATAATAACGGCAGCAAACACTCTCTAATCAAAACAGAATTTTATAGACAGTGTCGATAATACCTTCGGTTTCGGCAATAAGGGGTCAATGCAACTAGCGCTGTTCGTACCGTGTGATCTTCGTTACAAGGGACAACTGTGCCAAACTACGGGGACAGAACAATGTGAACGCAACATTATACGACAATAATTTCTTTGATTAGTATCGTCGTTTTACACGTATGTTATTATACTGTTATAGTAGAAGCATGCTTCTTTAAAGCAATGCTTGCTAGCTGTCTGGTATATTGTATTAAATGGTAACTGATTAACTTAAGCAACGTGATTCATAATTTATCAGTGAATACAGTAACGCTCAAGTATACACTAAACCAGCGTATTGAAGATTCTTACGGCTTGCTCATAGTTTCGTTCCTGACAGCGGAAATTAAATGGTCTGTTGAACGCTATGTGTAATTTTTATTTGTTTCAGGGCACATTCTATCGATGCTCGGATGCTTCAAAACCAACCAAAGCAGAGTGCAAGTAAGTCAGTCGAAGCGTAAGTTTAGTATGGCATTTCTGCGGTCGTATTGTTATAACTGGTTATTCTCGTATTACCAAAATACAATTGCGTATTTGTTCAACGTGCAAAATTAAAATTACTCTTGATTTGTCTCTAGGTTGCCGTATTTCAGAGGCGTTCTTTTTTGAGGAAACTTTTGTAGTTTTGCTATGGTACGCAAAGTGTAAATTTTTGTTTCTGTCAAGGAATAATCTTTTGTCGGCTACATTGTTTTAGGTACACAGTTTGCTTATAAATGTGGTTTCATGCATTAAAATCTTAATAACTAACCTCTGTGCTAAACTATATTATTATAATTAGTTTTGCATTTTAGCAAATATGGTAGAAACATTAGTTTATAAAAATAATATTTCTCAAGCAGCAGTTTTCGTTGTCAATGATGCCATTTTGTCAGGATGAGGCCAGTGCACGGTGACTATTGCTTTTTATTTGGGATTTTTAAATATTGGTCAAGTTTTGATATTTTTAATCGCGAAACAAGCGCACACGGTTTGCTTTGATTAATAGTGTCAGTGCTTTCACGCGAAACGCTGCATGCTTATGTCTAAATGGATTTTAGTGGAAAATTCATCACGTATGAAGATGGTGATTTGTCTCGACCGGTTATCGAAACCCGCGAGTGGAAAAACAACGATTTTCATTTCGATAACGTTCTCAACGCTCAAATGTCGCTTTTTGTTGTGTCGACTTTCGAAGGATGGCCCGAGTTAGTTTTTATACTATATACTACACTCGTCGTTCTATTTAATAAACACCATTTTGTTCTTTGCGTGAATAAAAATGGTCCGTGACGCTTGTTATTGGCTGCGTCGAACCAGATCTTGGACAGATTGTATCAACACAGAAGTTTTGATATTGATAAATAATTATTTGGGAATATCTGTCAATGATATTCGTCTTCGTAGCTCATCCTGCTACGATTTTGTACAATTATTACGCTAATGATCTGATTTTTTGTAATACCTAAAACGTGATTGTTATTCGCTGTAATTGTATGGTTAATCGCTGCTCAAATGATTTTAGATGGTTTGAGACCAGTGTCGATTATACCATTCGTTTTAGCAGCCATAGACTTTTGTAAAGTAATGTGATAATGGTGGTTACCATGGTTTTTTTGGATACACAGATGGGTCTGAACCAAAATATTTTTTTCGTGGAACCAAAAAAATTTTGCTGGACCCATAGCAGTTTTGGATTCGGAGACATTGGGTTTGCTAATAAATTTTATTAGGTTGGCGTTTGCTTTGGATCATATGGAATAAGAAATCTCTTCATTACATAGATATCAACGTACGTAATAAGTAGATTAATACAGTCTATACAAAATATAGGTAGCGTGCTGAAACTCCACAAACCACAGATGCTGTGCACCTGACAAAGGCGTGCATGAAATTTGATCCAATCTTTTGCAGTTGTAGGTGCGTAAATTTTGTATGCCTATGTAATTACGTTTCTTTATTGTGTAAAAATTCGTGAAGTTTTCGAGCAAAAAATTGTAAATCTGGACCCAGCGTTTAAGGCCTGGACCCAAAAGAAATTAGCTGGACCCAGGGTCCGTGTTGATAAAAATACCCTTTGTTCACAACTAGGAGATCGCATGCTTCGACTATTACTAAATTTTGTTATTTGGATTACGGAGAGCAAGACTATTGTGGCGAAGGGAGTTGTCCTGGGTTTCCGTTACACCATTTCCATAAATGTCTATGAACTTCCCAGCGTTAAGAATATATGGATATTCTTTAATTAACAAAACAGCAGTAATTTATACATTCTGCAGCACTGTCCTCGCTCAGTTTTGTGGACGGCTGCTCCACACATCTGTCTAAAGAAAGGTTTATTCCACGATACACAAACATACGTTACTTCAATGATTAAAGGAAATAAAGCAAATACCCAGTTATGTTACCAGGTTTTGCCCAGGCTTAATTTTTTCTCAGTGATCATTCGCATAAACAATGATTTCTGTGCGTTATTTTTGATACTGGATGCCATATATTAAACTTCCGTGGAAAAATTAACGTAATATTGTTTATCTGATTGACGATGCTTTTTGTCAAAGTAAGATTTTATTGGTTTCTTATTGTTTTTTCGTTTTCTATCATCGTAATGGCTTTCAGCCTGCTTTATGTTGCAATCGATTCGTACAAAGAAGATTATGGACCAATTCATAATGCTCGCCAAGGTAAGCCGAAACTGTACACCAGTAACTAATTACACTTGGCTAACATTTTTCTTTTGATATCGTTTTTCAGTCAGTGCTATCCATTTGGCCATTTCAATATTTAAACGTGCTCACACGGTCAAACCGTTTGTAAAATATCTAATCTAAAAATTTGACTAGAATTTATAGTGAAACAATGAGACATATCGCCATGATTCAAAATTTGAGCTCAAAAATTTTCAAGGTATGTTCTTCGTTAAAGTAATATGCTGTAAAGGTTCGAACAGTGTTCACACGTTCAAACTCAGTAAAATGCTAAAAAGATCTATCAAAATATTTGAGCTCAAATTTTGAACAAAAAACTTGACTATGTGAACACGTCTTTAGGATATTTCTTGGATCTGATACGTGACGTCATTTTTGCCTGTTATATTGCTGTTTAGAAAGGGGGAAATTTGAGCAGTCTTTGTGCACAGTTGGGAAAATTTTGACTTACATCTATAATAGTATGATAGTGTAGGTGATGTATAACTAATTCAAACAAATAAAAATCTTTCCATATAAACGTCATAACAAGAAACGCAAAGTGTATGCGTTTCTTTTTCACTGCAAGGTTTCACATAAATTTAATCAGAAAAATGATTTGTAAACTTTTTAAATGTGCTAAATTAGTATGTGTTCACGTGCGTCTTGTAATACCTTAGATTAAGGGCATTGTAAAATATTTAGCCAAATCAATCCGCTCAAGCCTAAGTCATGTGCGATAATTACAAAATTCGTGCTTTTAGTCGAGAACATAATATTGATTAACACTTCTCTAGGGACAGGTTGTGGTAGAAACAAATTTAATGTTTATTACCGGAAACGCCTTACAAAGGAAAAATTGTTCGCGTTCGCCGATCGGTTCATTGTTCATTATAGGAATTTTCCATTAAACTGACTGGATTAATACAATAATACTTCAAACGCGACCTAAGTTAAAGATTTCTCAAATATATGTTTATTATAGAATCAAAATCTTGATTAGCACAGCGGTAGCAAATTTGTATTAAATAATAATTACTGTTTTCTTAGGTAAATACATTTACATGTTTGGAAGGCAACTCTTTAAGTAAATATTTTTGTTGGGAGACGGGTTATAGTGGTACTTTCATACAATAAAATTTCTTAACCTCAGTCAAACAATTTTGAAAAAATTAAATTGAAATCACTGAGAATAAAACCCTAATAGTTAGCACTTACTGTACGTTTGCATAGTTCCCGCTATGGCATATAAATGCCAATAAATGAACAGTATACATAATGTGTATACGAATTATTGTATATTTTAGCCGTGGCGGTGTTTTTCATTGCGTACATAATTGTCATCGCGTTTTTCATGATGAATATCTTTGTCGGTTTTGTTATTGTCACATTCCAAAACGAAGGCGAGCAAGAATATAAGAATTGCGAGCTGGACAAAAATCAGGCAAGTTTCAGCTAAGAAGTTAGCACCGTGGCGGGGAAAAGTATCCAGTGTTGTTGTGGTATTAGTAGGTTTAATTTTTTACACAGTTCCAGCAAGAAAAGCAGTAGCCAAGCTGATATTTGCATTTATGTAATTTTATGCATTTTGGTATTTAGAAATCCTGCTATGCCATGGCTGTCCTAAACCGTCCCAAAAGGATGACGAGGACCGGAGGGTGGGCATCGGAGAGGAGGCTAAAAATTCGGTCCATCAGCAGAACAAAGTCCGGTGTAATCTACCAAACAGGGGGCTGCAAAATTGGAAAATACTGCTAATTACTAAACTATAGTTAGCATTATTTAGTAATAATGCATATCATGTAGTGTGACTTAGCAACTGACTGAATTTTTTAGCCCGCCGGGGACATTTGGGAATTTTTATCCCCACAAAGAAAAATTGGCACAGTTATAGCATACTTGAACCGTAGTTAACATAATATTTAGTAATTATTGTGTATCAGGTAACGTGAATTAACAACATCCTGAAATTTCAGTAATTTTTAGCCCTGCGGGGAAGATTAAGGACATTTAGGAATTTTTAGCTCCACAAAGAAAAATTCGCATAGTTTTTGTGCTCACAGACAGAAACTAACTAATTTCTTAGCTCGGCAGGAAACTAATTGGGGAAGCCAAAATACCTCTGCCAACGTAGTTTAACACATCTATCCGAGTTTCTTATTTTCACGGCATGCAGCTCTGTCCTCTAGAATCTGGCCGCACAAAAAAGCTTTGTGAAATTTTGATTAGTATTTTGTACAATATTAACGTACATGTAGCGCGTATCTGTGAAGATAATCAGTACTATTATTATTACTGATGTTAAAACCATCAGTACGGTTCATATGCCATTAAACACTTGTGTTGCTGTCTAATTCGTACTTTAAGCTAACCTGAAATTCGCAAAGTTTTTGCTACTAACTGAGTTATGTGGCTGTATTAGTGCTCGTCTGCAATGACTGTCGCGTTTCAAACGAACATCAACAGGAATTAAACAATGTCCGCGAAAACGTCTCGAATAAAATTCGAACACCTTAAGAATAAATAAATTAAAGTTTCTAGTGACTTTTGTTCCTAAATTTATCCTAACTAAACGTTTCTGAGGTGCATAATGCATTCTTTGATAATGCAAACAGCAGTAGTAGGCAATTTGCATGTTCTTGCTGAATTATGCAATTTAGTTATTACGATATATTTGTTCGGCAGTAACTGCGAATTTCTTTCAGCGGAAATGTATTGAATTTGCGCTCAAGGCGAAGCCTGTTCGGCGTTACATTCCAAAAAATCGTTTCCAATACGACGTTTGGTGGTTTGTGACGTCGCAGCCATTCGAATATTGCATATTTTGCCTCATTATGATGAACACGCTTGCCCTTGCAATGAAAGTACATATTTTATTTTTTGCTTAGTTTTTGCTCAACATTATTTTGTAGTTGGTTGCTCCTAATTTAAGAATTCAGAGAAATATTCAATATTAATGGACAAAGCTTTGTAATATTGCGGGTAGTCATTAAGTAAATATGAATTGTTTCGCTGCTGGATAAATATGTGTTTCGGTGTTGTCAGCAAGGGCGTGATACCTGGATTTTCTATTGTATAACAAAATACTTAAAAATTACTATTCCTTCGTGCTGACTGTTCATGTGATGTGTTAATCTCACACCAATTGCAATAAAATTAGCAGGTATTAAAGCAAAGTATAGTGTTTTGATATTTTTCCTCTATATTTACAGTGTGACTGAGACTGAGAGAATATAGACTGCGTGATAACAGTGCCATAAAATACAACAGCAAATATTACCTTGTTTTACCAAACACTGTGCTGGTTGAAATGGTAATAGCCGTGCTTAAAAGATTCGAATAAGTTTGATCGTTCTTTGCTAAATTATTAATATACTGCTTTTGTTTCAAAATGATTGTCACTAGTAGCTCTATAAAGTTATATGGTATAGGTGAAAATTTGGGCACTAAGTACAGGTTGGTGGATGCGCCGGTACTATTATGATATGGATGTCCCTGTTTACGTTGCGAAAGTAGAAATTATTGCTTAGAAAAATAGTAAAATAAAATTAGTAAAGGGAATAATGAGAAATACTAAAACTCAAAATAATATACCGATGTGGACGCATAATGTTTCTCTCCATAATAATTATGATTTATAAAACTTGTGCTAAGAATTTATGTAATGCTTGGTGTTGCGACGTAAACAAAACACGATTGCAATTGAATTTTGTGTAGAATAACTTGTTAGAGGAATGGTCACATTGCCCATTTATGACAAAAAAATTCGCCATGTTTTCCTACCACAATTTTCGATTTCTACCTTTTTTGCAAAACTTCCTCAATTCTTCCTAAAATTTTGATCGATGTTTCCTCATTTTTGCTGAAATTTCGTCCAAATTTGTCAATTAGTCTATTTTTTCTATAAGTTTGCCGAATTTTTGCTAACTTAGCAAAAGTTATTCAAAAATTTTCATTGTTTGCAAAAGTCATTGGCTCGACCTCTGTTTACGGCCTCCGGCATGTTAGTGCTTAGAGCTGATCCCAAGTCTCTAATCTCTAATCTCAAAAGGAAAAAGCCCGGTCAAGTAGTATTAAATTCAGTTCAGTTGATTAACCAATTAAGGCGCTACGCTCATTTATGCAAAAGGTAAAGCAAATTCATTAACCCATTAACCGATTCAGTAGATTTTTACGCTGTTCAACTCAGCTCGTGAATGCAGCTCGAAAATTTTGATTTACGAAAGGGAACCACGGTGATCCAAAAAATCTTAAAAAAATTGTCATAAATTAATGTAGTAGAAAAACATATTGTATAAACCAACTTGTAGAGCTAAGTCAAATGGTACTAAAAATTCTTGCAGTATCGTCAAATTTTTTTTGTGGGCAGGGTTAGCTGAAACGACACATTTTTCGCGTTTTGCCTAGACGTTCCTACAGCTAGCCTTACGTAACCGCTTTGCATTGCTGTTCTGAATTTTATAGCTTATATCAAATGCCTTGATACCGCAGAAATTATTAGAACCGGAGCCGCTAAATATTTATTATTTTAGGGCTATGATTTTTAATGTTCAAACAGTTTATAATGAATTTTCATATCTTTGTCTTATTTTGAGGTAAAATTATCCATACATGGACGTTGGCTTCTCCAAAGTACCAAAATTACAACTGGGAGGCACGAACTCGGGAGACTCTACGTCTGAACTGGTGGATACCTGGGGCGATTTCCACAGTTCCTGGCGTTCCCTTAAGATGAACTATGGGGATCATAATGTGCTGTAACCGTCGCAAAACGTCTAATTTGGCAACGGAATGTAGTTGTGCTTATTTAATAAATGGTAACCTTAGTGTTTTTGCGATTTTAGCCAAAAATAAGGAAAATTAGCGTATGGTTTTAGCTAATCAGACAGAATTTGGTTTCTTTAGTGACGTGGGAAGATACTTGGGGCATGAACTGGAGGAGGTCAAAATTTATCTGGGGGCATGCACTGGTCAACCTGGTGGAGATCGAAATACCTAGCGCTTCACCTCTAATTTGGAGAAGCCAGGATAGATGACTGAGTAATTATTCGTGCATGGTTTTAGGCAAAAATTTAATTCTCTAACGTTATTTCGCTCAGTAAAGTTTGTGGAAGTTTACATTTTTTGACAGTGTTTAAATTTATTTCGGCTCATGTTTTATGAATCACGTGAAAGTCATAACGATTACCAGTCTTGCTTAACATTGATGGATTTTTTACAGCATTATACAGTAAAAAACGGACCGCTTAAACGGAATAATTTCCCAAAAAATATAACTAATTTCACTATTATGATTTAAATGATAAGGGTACGTTTTGTACATCGCATTATGAAACGCTTCGATCACTATTGCGCCATTTTAACTCATGAAAACTTGGTCTAGAAGGTAGAATTCATTTAATTTATTTTTGCACTATTTTGTGTTATTTTTGCAGTACTCAAAATTTTTTTACATTTTTTGTAGCAAAATGGTTAGGGGAATATTTTTTACAGTTACTGCTTACTTGCTACGAACATAGCTACGCTGACTCTGTGTTGGCTAATGTGGATTTATATTCTCCCTTAAAAGATTTTACTCTTATGCGTGAAGCCGTCTTTTCTGGAATTTAATTTCGTATTAGGCCCACCTTTGGAATAATCACACGGTTAACATACTAGGCGTGTTTCTGGATTGCCGATAGTTTGGACTTGGATCGAATTTGTGGAAATATATAACGATGTATGTTTCCTATACTAAAAACCTGAGTGGTAACCTCTTGCTTGAAGTACATAGTAGCCTGCTTATCCAGCATTAGTCGTAATTAAAAAGCAACATTATTATCGGCAGTGTTGAATGTTTGTATATATCTCAAGTCAAAGCATTAGTCGTGGTACTGAGGTTAGAAGACCAATTTGGTTTGTATCACATAAGTTTTACTGCTACTTCGTGTGTTATCAACGACTACGTAACCAAATGTATATCGTCAAATTCTTTGTGTTGATTCTATTAATTTGGAACAACTATATTTTACTACGTAATTTTGTTGTATAGCACGCTGATCCGTCGAAGTTGTTCGATGATGTTCAGGATAATCTCAATTTGTTTTTCACTGGGGTATTCACAATTGAATTGATTCTCAAAGTCGTTGCATTTAATTTGAGAGTAAGTTGTACTGGGATTTTACAACGTCTACTTCGTCTTTAACGCCATAGCAACGTCACTCGTGTAAATAAATAGTTTGCCTTTTTGCAGTCGGCACGTATTTTCGATTTTTGGTTCTTTGTCGCTTTCTGTGGCTTCTTCGGGCTATACGACTTTTCCTTCATCGTTTGATGTCAATGTTGCGCATTATTTTTTATGTCGGTTAATAAGGGCTTGTAGGTTTTTGCTTCTTTATCCACATCTGTTCAACAATACAACTATGCACGCTGTCGGAATACTGCGTAATATTTTAATGTTTATAGTTGATTTGTGTTTTTTCGTGTGCTTTTTACTGAAGTTGCGATCATAAATTGTTTGCTGATTTATTTTATTATATAAACGTTGTTACTGCATATCCACTTATTGAACGGGGCCTACGATAGCGAACGGAGTTTTGCGAAATGCCGTTCAAACGACCCAAAAATCTTTTTTGCCTGTATGTGGCACTCATAACTTATTAATTCTAGACTGTTGGGATTTTTACTAATTATTGTCTGACACTTTAGTAGAATGTAATAATTATTGTGCATCTAGCTTTGTGTTTGGGCTGTTTCGGTAATTTTTTGCTCAGATTCTAACAAATAAATAAAACCAACACGAATCTGAACTTTATAATTTAGGCCATTTCTGGTCCTCCAACATTTTTGGTTATAACCGTTACAGGCATTGGATCAAAAAGTGGAAGTTACCGCGCGGAATCCTATTACGAGAGCTGCTATGCATTTTGTTATTGTTTTCCCGCTATTATTCAAAACTCAAACAACTGTTTTCCAGCTATGGGTCAAAACTAAAACAATACACCAAAATTTCAAAATTATGAAAAAGTTAAATTCTTAGTTGTTGGAGCTAACGCGGAGTCTGTAGCTTGTTTAATCCATTAAATAACGTTGGATTCATTGTCAGAACGTAGTGTGCATAGTAGAGATTGTGGTTTGCAGGGGTGAAAAGTTTTGTGTGTGATCGGATTCATGATCTTGGGTTTATTCGAAACGGCAAAGTCAATTTATCGTGTACATCCCTGAGCGTTTTTTGATTTGGGGTCAAAATGAGGGTTTTTGTAGTACTCTATTTTAGTACCCTTCCCGGAAGCAAGGTTATTTTTATCTTAACTTTTGAATTTTTTCTCTGGTTAGTTTTATTCCATATTAAAATGATAAATGCCGATGCGCATTTTTGTGTTTTTTGATTAAGGCTCCAGATCTGGAGTTATGGGGTTTGAGGTACGGGGGTATGGGTCCCCATGGTTGCTCGGCCCAAAATTCGAAAAAATTTTCTGCCGTCTTAAGCTGCTGAAAACTTTCACTTGGGGTTTTCGGGCGTGGGAAACTCATTGCCGGTGTTGGTTTTGCTATGTGACATATGGTTCCATGGGTACGGGGGTACGGTGCCACCATGGTTCGGGATAAGAGGTGAAAATGATGGGTTTTACCCCATTTTAGTACCCTTCACGGAGGCAGGGTTATTTTTATCTTAACTTTTGAATATTTTCTATGGTTGGTTCTATTTCATAGTGAAATGATAAATGCCAATGCCTTTTTTGTTTTTCGATTAAAGCTCTGGTCCTGGAGTTATGGGGTTTGAGATATGGCACCCTCGTGGTTTCTTGACCCAAAATTGGAAAATTTGTTCTGACGTCCTGGGCAGCTGAAAAGTTTCACTTTAGGTTTTCGGGCATGGGAAACTCATTATCGGTGTTGTTGTTGGTGTGCGACTCATACTTCATGAGTACGGGGGCATGGCGCCCCCATGGTTCCTCGACCCAACATTTCTAATTTTATTGTGACGTTCATGGGAGGCTGATAGCTTGTACTTTCGGGGTTTTCGGGCATGGGAAACTTATTTGGGTGTTAGTTTTTTTGTTCTACCTTGTGCGGTATTGTGTAGTATCCACATATAGATATCGGCGTATGCTATCGAGAGCTGATTGGATGTACTCGCAAAAGGCGTAGGTGTACCTCTGCTTTACTACGTTCTGCAATCTTGATAGATTACAAGTTATATTCTTGTATTGGTCATATCGTTAGCCCTAGTGGGACAATGTAGGGGTTAAAAAACCTTACTGCTAAATATGCTAAAATAGTAAAATTTTGTCACTTTTTAAAAATATTTTGACGCAGTGGGCTAAATGGATATAAATTTTCTGCGTTGCTGAAGACGATAAAGTAATAGCTGTATTTGCGAGGTATCCGTCAAATAGGGTAAACACTGGAAGTATAACGTCAAAAATAATTTTTTAAATTTATTATAAATTGAATTGAAAGTTGTAATTTATTAGCTTAAAAACATTTTGGTTTTTTGACCATTGGAGGAAGGAATAAATCCTCTTACGGTTTTGTCATATGGTGATAATTCCGTGGCATTATTGCTTATTAATCTGGGATATTAGAAAGAGTTGACGAAGCGCAATGTACATCCTTTAAATAATAATGTCACTGAGTTTAAATTCGCTTCGTTTCATCTCGCTGGGCGAGTAATTGGTAATTTTTGTCTCGTTTGTGATTTAGTTATAATGTTATACCTTGATATAAAATATTCTCTCGACGGAGAATATAATTACACACAATTATTAGTTTAAGATTATATTTTTGTTTGTGGAGTACGTATTGGTGATAGTAAGGCTGCATTAGTAGATTTTATGACACTTTTCTACACTCTAACGTTGGTCGCCTCTGCTCCTCGTTTTATTTTTAGCGGTTGACTCCAGCATTTTGTCGGTGGGGTGCAGTTCCGACCTTCATCAGTGTGGGGGAGGTAGGTCGGAGCTCCCAGTGTTGAGGGGGTCGGAGCTACCCCTCTGGCAACACGTGGGGTGGTCTGTTCTTGTTGATCCCTGAAACGAGTTGGGGTTGAGTAAAAACGCCGTCATCCAACACGTGCTAACATTAGACTGCAGGGTAGTGTCGTACTCTTCCCTAATGCACTCTTGGTGATATGCATAAAATAGCATGCATTAAGTCATGGACAGAAATAAAAGCAAAGCGAACCGTTCGCAAAACAAATTGCGTATTATTCGTGAGCATTTCGCGAAAAATAAGACCTGTTTAATTGCTGTGCTCGATATTTTTCGTTAAAAATTCGAAAAGATTTTCGCGATTGGTTGAAGTTGCTTATATTTCTGTCCATGACTGTAGGGATGGACAACGTCAAAACTTCATTCAACGCTATATAAAAGTGATTATTACAATATTACTTTTGTAAAATTGACTAAACGACGCAATAAAGCTAAACAATATTTGATGTTCGGAAAACAGTTGAATCTAATAGCCATCCATTAGTGGATGAATAATGGTGTCTCTGTCGATAATGTGTCAGACCGTCCCAGCAAAATTCCGTAATCATGAATGTTTTGTTTGGACTGAGTCGGTGTTCTCTATTTTTCAATTTTTGATTTTCAAACCGTTTCTCAGCTTCGTGTCCAATTTTGTGCACTAAAAGGATAAGTTTTATGTATTTTTATTGGATGAGACAAGCACTAAATGTGGTGGTGTGATTAGAATAAATCCTCGGCAGTTATTGGTTTTCTCATACTGCTTGAAAGTACCAGTGGGCATTGATCTGGAGACACAAGGTCGAGCTGTTAAGTGTTGAATTAGCTTTTTGTCATGAACCATATCAACTGGAGGAATTAAAAATACTATATAGAATGATATTGATATGAATATAATCTTATATGGCATATTGGGGAGTATTACAGTAAAGTCGTGTAGCAAGTTGTATACAGAATTATTGTAAATTTTAATGCGGTTTCACTCTGACCTTCTTCTTAGGTTTGCATTGTATTTTGTGAAATGGTGAAAATAGCTTGTGGGGCTTAACTGGAGCTCGTGGAGGAACGAAAAATTCCATTCGAGTGCTGCTACACTTTGACCGTGGTAAAGCCGGATTGAGACAAACATGTTGTTTAATCAGAAACAATACTTGTTTTTGGATTAAAGTTTAATGCAAAGTTTTAATGCGGTTCGACTCTGACCTTCTTCTTAGGTTTGCATTGTATTTTGTCAAATGGTGAAAATAGCTCGTGGGGCTTAACTGGAGCACGTGGAGGAACGAAAAATTCCATTCGAGTGCTGCTACACTTTGACCGTGGTAAAGCCGGATTGAGACAAACATGTTGTTTAATCAGAAACAATACTTGTTTTTGGATTAAAGTTTAATGCAATTGTGCCATTGTGTTTTCTTTACGTCAAAGTGAAAAAAATTAAACAATAACGGCAAATTCTTGGATATTTTATGCAACATGAGCAACGTCATGCATTTTACGTTAATTTCTATATGGATAGCTTCTTACAACAAGCGCTGATTGCTGTGTAGTCGTTTATTGCATTAATGGTTTTTGTAGGTATTTCATGGTCCTAGCTAACGTAAATCGCATTATAATGATGCCATGTCTTTAAACTTTTCTTTCTGATACTAAAATATCTGGAAGCGTATGAAATTCATATCGTTTCATGTCAAAAAATGACATTGGAAATTTATAGCCATTGCAGATTCAGTCCGTCAGTCTAGTGCGGTCGGCCCTTAACCACTAGAAATTTTAACTGGTAAATATTCAAATTTTGTTGCAACTATTGTGATTTTGATTTTTGTTTTTGAAACTTTTTTCTGAAACTGAAATACCTGGAAAGCGACGAAATTAAAAATTATTTCGTAGAAATTTTCTCCTGAAAAGTCACTGCAGATTCAGCCATCCGGTTACTAGTTTACTCAGTCCTTCACCTAAAAGTAATTTATTTTTATTGGTAAACCTTTTTACTGCGTTGTAACTGTGACGATTTTGTCGTTTTTAGACATTTCCTTCAGATACTAAAGCAGCTCAATTCAAAAAGTCACAAATAGTTTTTTGCAAAAAGTTTACCCTGGAAATGTAAAGCCACCGCAGATTCAGTCAGCTACTTACTAGGACCCTCAGTCCTTAACCACCAAGTAATTAATTTTAATAGGTTGATCTGTCAGATGTGTTATAACTGTAATGATTTTATCAATTGTTTTTCAACTTTTCCTTCTGAGACTAAAATATCTGGAAACAGACGAAATTCAAGAATAATTGTTTTTGTTGGAAGTTGACCCTGAAAATTTATAGCCGCTAAGCGCCTTCGGTCCTTAACCAATTAGTAATTATTTTTAACTTATGAATCTGTCATCTGTCTTGTAACTATAATGTTTCTGAAAGTTGTTCTTATGGTTTTCCTTCCTAAAACAGGCGGAAAACGCAATTCAAAAACGGTTTTTTGTGAGAAGTTGGCCCTGAATATTTATAGCCCATGACGATTTAGTCGGCCAGTTCTTGGTTTTTGTTTAAAATGGAATGCATTTGCACAATGTTTCATAAAAACGCACACAAAATACACATGTCTGATCGGGGCAGTGTTTAGGTGAGGCTCAGTGAACAAGTGAAAATCTAGTCAAATTACACGGTGAAAGTATAAATATAGTGAGTAGATTGTAGTTTCTAACATGTGTATTAATGCCAAGTAAATGTCTTTTTTCATATACAACTGGGTCCAGTGTATGACTGGGCGCATACGTATTTTAAGGAGTCAGTTAGTAACAGAGAAAAATTTCATAATTCTATGTTAGCAAGCATTTCTGTGAAGAAGCACAATATCTCATATCTATCATCTCATTATCACATTTGATTTTAAAGTTTTGTATATGCACGAAATTCGCACACCTTAACTTTTGAAAAACCCTGAGACGGTTATTAGAGCGGTCTGCACTTAATTACTAAATAATTTAGTTTAATTTGTAAATCTGATAACTTTATTGTAACTGATGATTTTGTCATTAAATTGTTTGAGATTGCTTATTGATAACTTGTGCATATATTAATATTATTTATATATAATCAGTAGAACAGCGTTACACGAACTGTGTGGTTTACATAGGTATATTTTGCAGTATAATGTATCTCGTGTAGGAACGGGTTATTTTGATCTCAATATCATTGTTACGTATTGGAAACAATGTAATAAGAAGGTAAGTTCAGACTATTGCGAGACGCTATTTTTATCACGCGAGCGAAACTAATTTGGTATAGGAAAGCCAATGACCTGCAAGAGTTGTTCTAAGCAACGATTAAGGTGTTCATTTCAGAACAAGCAAGGACGCAACCGCGAAAAAAATCTGGGCGGCTGTGGGCTCTGTATGATCGAAAAACTCTGGTGATGGGGTAGGGGCATAATACATTTTGCAGCTCTTATAAGGTGATGTACATTCTGGTTACTATGATTTTATATATATATACATGCATGACCAACATGCTAGATTTCTGGGAGATCGACCTACATATCCGTCCCCAGGCACATCTTTATATACATATATATATAATTGAGCAACATCGCAATTTATTATTTTTTTGGGGGGTGGGCGCCAGACACATTCCTAATATATATATGATTGACTAACTTGCCATATTTCTGGAAGAGGGACCTACTTGGCCGTCCGCCCCGGGCGTATTTCCCTAGGGGCACGCCGCCCCTCCCCTGTCGCTCCCGCGGTGTTTTCGCCTGTGAAAGCAAGTATAATAGCAATCTTCGGTATGCGGCTAATGTTTGCAGAAACTTCAGTAGTTTTAAGAACTTTTATAATGATGTGATGGTGTAGCTGTATGTTAACGATAGGGTTATGGTAAACTAACGTTATTAGTTTTTCGTTACGAACATTAGTTTTCGTTAGAGAATTCGATGTACGGCAATAACCGTTGGTTCACTGCTCAGTATTGCAAACGAAGGCACCCATTTGTCTCCAGCATTCAAAAAGCGGCGATGCAATATTTACCTGACGTTTGTCCATTTTTGCACCGTCTGGCTTATGGTATTACTCTATCAATCTAGTTTGGGGTGTGCCGTGGGTATGAATTTACTTTGTCTCAATACGCAATATGCACATTATTGAAATCACCAAGCTGAAATTGGTTGGCTCTCTGTCGTTATCGCCCAATTTGAAAAGCGAATTCTCAAATATGTCAAATAGTTCCTGTGTTTCACATTTTTAATTGCTTAAATTTCGGACCTTGCGAACATCACATCGCCGGTGTCCAGTTGTAATGTTCAAAAATATTATCATATATGTTCTTTGTTTTTTTATTGACGTTAAAGAATCATTATGGAGTATATATATTCCATAAACCACTTAGTGTGTCATCTCATTGTTAATTGTTACACTTATTATATTTGATTATATATGCCATAAGTTAGCTTCTGCACGCTTGCCGTACATTCAGAGTTTAAAAACTGCACGGCTGTACAGCTCACTCCGTCAAATTCGTGTTATCACATAATCTTGCAATCGTCACAACCGTTCTTACAAATCTCTAAATTGTACGGTAAGCCGTGGTACAACAGTTTGCTCTGCAGTTATTTACGCTTATACTTGTTTACTATCTTTTCATGTGATCCACAAATACTTTTTCAGGATAACATATATTGTTTCTGCCACTTTTATTTTTCTATTCAATATGCAACAAAATCCTGTTTCTGCAAACTCAAGAGAAATGGTTTTGAAAATGACTACTTACTGGTTTTGGCGAAATAGTGTAAATATATGACTGCTTGGCCGCTTCTAGAATACGGGGCAGCTTTCCACCCAGGAAATCAAGGAATTCGTTCTGCCTTTAGTTTATAGTAGTTCTGCGGTCATTTTAATGATATGTAATCTATTTAATGATAATGTAATCTTTAAAATGTTGGAAATTTTAGCACGCTCAATGTGTAACGTTTCAGGGTTGTGTGTACAATTTCGTTTAACAGCCAGTATTTCTTAAATATGTTTTCCCAAAAGCATTTTTACGCGTATTATCTAAGTCTGCCCCTCTAGATTCTCGTCCCCGTGTGCTTGTTGCTCGGCAACCGATACTTGTTTGTTCGTATGGAATGGTGGAATGATTTGCCTCAGCGTTAATGAAAATTATTATTTTTCCAGCAATCTAATTGTGTAAATTTGACAGGTTGGCCGATTTATTAGTAGCAAGTTATGCGTTGTTCCGCTAATATTTTACAGACATATCCTCAAGTTCACTTGTTTGAAAACATTCTCGACAAATTTAATCTCTTTTTCACGAGCATATTCGCGTTGGAGTTCGTGCTCAAAGTCATCGCGTTCAAACTTAAGGTATGCGCCAATTGATGGAATGGTCATAGTCGTGCGTATCTTAGCTACTAGAGCTATTTTCGTTGTACTGTCACCGATTGTGTTTTACGATTATTACCCCGCTCGACGGTCTTAGACTGAATATTTTGTTTTTGAATTACTATATTTTCTACATTAGTTTGTCATATTGTACTCAAACCTGATGATTAAAATTCAAATGCAAATTTTTTTCATTTTAGTTGCTAATATTTTCACAGTGGAATGAAGCAAGCATTTCGCAATCGATAAAAACTTTCTTAATATTAAACTTTGGTTTGATACTTTACACATCCAAGTGTATTTATAATCAATGTTTTTTAGTTCACTCTCACGTTTTTTATATACGAACGAGGAATGTTTTATCAAGCAACCATAACTAGCATATGTTGCGGAAATGCAACTATTTAAGACCTTGCGAATATTCAAAAAAAGGAAAACATACGTTGTGGTATTTTGGGCAGTTATGACTTTTAGTGCATTTACCATGTAATTGATATCATATGCCTGAAAAATTATTAATAAGTTGGTTTATATGTGTGGTTACTTATACCACGATTTCCTAAAACTGGTTTGGTACGTAACGTAAGCATTTTGGTTATTTTAAAAGGTTTATTACTGGGTTTGTTGTTAGAAATCTCGAAAAGCGACACTGTCAGTATATTTTTCGCATACTATTTTCGTTTGTTATTACAGTAGGTGTGTAGAGTTTAGCCCAAATGGTCTCCGTTTTATAATGTAACGTTTGTGTATCTTTCAGCTTTTTCTAACTTTATTTTGACTAATTTATTATTTCCTATATTTTTCCCTGCGTAATAGCAATTTCGCTGCGAATGCTGCGTTTTATTTTGCTTCTCGTTTGGTGTTAGGTTATTTTTTATAAAATTTATATGTGTGGCATGCTTTAGCTGCATAAGTTTAATAATTGCGGTGTGCCATAATCGGCGTTGCGAAATGTTTAATTTGCGATGATTTATATACTGTGATATTTTGCACTTTTAAACAATGGCACTGTTTATATTAATGCATGTTTCTATGACAAAGGCTGTACCGACTATGTGCACGCGCAGTTGTCATAAGTGTGGCAATCTTCTTTTAAAACCACACGTATCCGCTTATATTCAAGTCATAAACTGCAAATCAATAGTTGCAGAATGGCTATGTTGAAGGTGTATTGTCATGGTACAAGGTGAGCTAGTTCCTTGATGAAGTAGTTCCAGTTTTGCGAACAACGTGGTGTGGAAGCAGAACATCTTTTTTTTGTCGCTAAATATTTTGGGCATAGTTTAGGTCTGGGATGACTTGTTTGTCACCCTATTGGTTACAGTCCAAGCGGTCTTACGGCTGTTCAACGGTGTATTGTGCATGGTTACCTTCGCGTTTGGGCAAATGGCTGGCAATGTTTAAAATATTCGTGGAATCAAAACATCAATTTGTTGATTATTGCTTAGATAGATGTTACGCTGTCAGTAGTAGCCTTCGAGTTTTATACTTTTTCTAACTCTTAAAAACAACAATAAAACTGACGGATTAAGATGAAAATTGGATAAAATATAATAAGGCCTGAAATATCTCCATACTGCGAATTAATTTCTTGCGACATATGCCGCCTTTAAACTTGCGTGCGAAAGTTCGCCGTAAGGTTTACACTAAATTACTAGCGGAATACGTGTAAAACTCTCTAGTTATCGAGAAAAAGTTTATTGTTTGATTCTACAGGTCCTTATGGTAAATTATTCAAGTGTTGTGTGCCACGTAAAGCAAAAATATTTTTTACATACCATTACAAGGAAACCCCAGAAAACACTGCCGCAGTTTTGCAGAGTATTGAGCTTGTTTCGTTCCCATATATGCAGTGTTACCGCAACACGACAAGCCCTCAATTCGTCGGATGACCGTAAAATACCCTGTGTCGCAAAAAATTATGGTAGACCTTGAAAACCTTGAAAATCAAGCATGGTACTGTAGAATTGATAATTTTTTGAAATATAAGTTTTGAAATTTCTCAAATGTGGAACATCGAATAGAATCTGTATACTAGATTATTTTGAGTATTGTATCGGATCGGGTCTGCCCCTTGTACATCGACACATTGTGTTTTGTCACTTGAGGTGTAAATAGCTGCCGGTGCGCCTGCTAGTTTTGTGGCTTAACATATGTCTTACAGCTCCATGGAGCCGAGTTGACTATCAAGCGAACTATATTACTGCATGTAATAGTGTGTGTGTCTGCGCCATTATTTCATCAACAACATATGGATAAGTTGTTAGAATCGCTAGTTACTGTTTGTTTCAAGTAAGCAGTTAAAAAGAGGCATAACAGCGTGAGATGGAACTTTACGTTCGTTTTAAAACGCCGTGAGCAGGCGATCGAGTAGCCTCTGCTGTCTTGCGTAGATTAACTGCAAAGAATTTGCCAGAAGCAGGCATCTACTGTTTAGCAATTTTGGATTAAGTACCGCAAATGAATTGGTATTTTTCATTTTATCGTTATGGTTCGTAAACGTATTTATGACCTTAAATTTAATGCCAGATAACGCTGAATGACCCGTAATTTTACGTTGTCGAAGTGTTGGTTATCGCATTTAACGATCCGATGTCGTATTTCAGGAACAGTTCTGGGCGTAAAAAAATAACTCAGACATTCGCCAAAGTGTAAAATCTTTTTCAGGTGTGTGCAGCAGGTCAGTGTTTACTACGATTTCAATTAAATCTTCGCTCAGAAATTGCGTTTATTTTGGTATAAGGATACCTGTGTACCATAAGTGTTCATAGGGGAAAATTGCAAAAATTGAGGAAATTTTTAGCAAAATACGAGAAAAGTGGACCAAATTATAATATTGGGAAAATTGTGGGATCTCAAAAATATAGAAAGGTTACCACCACCCTACCCCCGAATGGGAAACATGTTTAGTACGATTTCAATTAAATCTTCTCTCAGAAATTGCGTTTATTTTGGTATAAGGATACCTGTGTACCATAAGTGTTCATAGGGGAAAATTGCAAAAATTGAGGAAATTTTTAGCAAAATACGAGAAAAGTGGACCAAATTATAATATTGGGAAAATTGTGGGATCTCAAAAATATAGAAAGGTTACCACCACCCTACCCCCGAATGAGAAACATGTTTACTACGGTTTCAATTAAATCTTCTCTTAGAAATTGCGTTTATTTTGGTATAAGGAAACCTGTGTACCATAAGTGTTCATAGGGGAAAATTGCAAAAATTGGAGAAATTTTTAGCAAAATACGAGAAAAGTGGACCAAATTATAATATTGGGAAAATTGTGGGATCTCAAAAATATAGAAAGGTTACCACCACCCTACCCCCGAATGGGAAACATGTTTAGTACGATTTCAATTAAATCTTCTCTCAGAAATTGCGTTTATTTTGGTATAAGGATACCTGTGTACCATAAGTGTTCATAGGGGAAAATTGCAAAAATTGAGGAAATTTTTAGCAAAATACGAGAAAAGTGGACCAAATTATAATATTGGGAAAATTGTGGGATCTCAAAAATATAGAAAGGTTACCACCACCCTACCCCCGAATGAGAAACATGTTTACTACGGTTTCAATTAAATCTTCTCTTAGAAATTGCGTTTATTTTGGTATAAGGAAACCTGTGTACCATAAGTGTTCATAGGGGAAAATTGCACAAATTGGAGAAATTTTTAGCAAAATACGAGAAAAGTGGACCAAATTATAATATTGGGAAAATTGTGGGATCTCAAAAATATAAAAAGGTTACCACCACCCTAAGCCCGAATGAGAAACATGTTTACTACGATTTCAATTAAATCTTCGCTCAGAAATTGCGTTTATTTTGGTATAAGGATACCTGTGTAGCATAAGTGTTCATAGGGGAAAATTGCAAAAATTGGGGAAATTTTTTAGCAAAATACGAGAAAAGTGGACCAAATTATAATATTGGGAAAATTGTGGGATCTCAAAAATATAGAAAGGTTACCACCACCCTACCCACGAATGGGAAACATGTTTAGTACGATTTCAATTAAATCTTCTCTCAGAAATTGCGTTTATTTTGGTATAAGGATACCTGTGTACCATAAGTGTTCATAGGGGAAAATTGCAAAAATTGAGGAAATTTTTAGCAAAATACGAGAAAAGTGGACCAAATTATAATATTGGGAAAATTGTGGGATATCAAAAATATAGAAAGGTTACCACCACCCTACCCCCGAATGAGAAACATGTTTACTACGGTTTCAATTAAATCTTCTCTTAGAAATTGCGTTTATTTTGGTATAAGGAAACCTGTGTACCATAAGTGTTCATAGGGGAAAATTGCAAAAATTGGAGAAATTTTTAGCAAAATACGAGAAAAGTGGACCAAATTATAATATTGGGAAAATTGTGGGATCTCAAAAATATAAAAAGGTTACCACCACCCTACCCCCGAATGAGAAACATGTTTACTACGATTTCAATTAAATCTTCGCTCAGAAATGGCGTTTATTTTGGTATAAGAATATCTGTGTAGCATAAGTGTTCATAGGGGAAAATTGCAAAAATTGGGGAAATTTTTAGCAAAATACGAGAAAAGTGGACCAAATTATAATATTGGGAAAATTGTGGGATCTCAAAAATATAGAAAGGTTACCACCACCCTACCCCCGAATGAGAAACATGTTTACTACGATTTCAATTAAATCTTCCCTCAGAAATGGCGTTTATTTTGGTATAAGAATATCTGTGTAGCATAAGTGTTCATAGGGGAAAATTGCAAAAATTGGGGAAATTTTTAGCAAAATACGAGAAAAGTGGACCAAATTATAATATTGGGAAAATTGTGGGATCTCAAAAATATAGAAAGGTTACCACCACCCTAAGCCCGAATGAGAAACATGTTTACTACGATTTCAATTAAATCTTCTCTCAGAAATTGCGTTTATTTTGGTATAAGGATACCTGTGTACCATAAGTGTTCATAGGGGAAAATTGCAAAAATTGGGAAAATTTTTAGCAAAATACGAGAAAAGTGGACGAAATTATAATATTGGGAAAATTGTGGGATCTCAAAAATATAGAAAGGTTACCACCACCCTACCCTCGAATGAGAAACATGTTTACTACGATTTCAATTAAATCTTCTCTCAGAAATTGCGTTTATTTTGGTATAAGGATACCTGTGTACCATAAGTGTTCATAGGGGAAAATTGCAAAAATTGGGGAAATTTTTTAGCAAAAATACGAGAAAAGTGGATCAAATTATAATATTGGGAAAATTGTGGGATCTCAAAAATATAAAAAGGTTACCACCACCCTACCCCCGAAGGAAAAACATGTACCTCCTCTCCTAACCGGACAGACCTTGCGCAACAGTGCCACGCTGAGGGTTGCCACAAACGGAAAGAAGCGGGAAAACAGGAATATTGATGCCGAACCGGAAAACAGGAAATTTGATATCAAAACGGGAAATCGATAAGAAAGCGGGAATAGCATAAAATTTTTCATCGAACGCTGAAAATAAATTTTTTGTCCGTATTGCTACCGCTAAGAAATCAAAATCGAACATCTATAAAATTTTAGAAATAAAACATTTTCTGGAAGCAATTTTGTTAAGTGCTCGTGGAACAGACGAGCACGTATGTCAACTAAGTACAATATTAAAACAAACGCGAACGTAAACCACCAAATTACCAAAAATTAAGCAAATATATTCATATATAACATACCAGTGCTATGCTATAGGCCACACAGCAAAAACACTTTCGGTACAATACTTTAGTTTCTGGTAAAGGTATATGAGACAAAGGTTATCTGTTTGAGAGAAGTCACGGCACTAGGAAATATATGGCTGAGACTGACTATGGGATGGGGGGGGCTGAAAAAATATGCTGTTGTGGAATGAGAAATGTTATCGCTTTCGACCTACATAACGGTGGACAAATTGTAAAGCCGTTCCGGACGGCAAATTATTGTTTTTATTTCTTATCAGTTGTTTTATTACAGCTATTTTCTGCGGTGTTTAACATTTCCAGAGGTTGTGTGAATTTCACATCATGAAATATTTCATTAAAATCAAAAAATCTTACACCCTGTGAAATTGGTTTATTTTATCTTGAAATTGTTTTGTCCCGCCTAAAATAGAAGTCTGACTGCGTGCATCTCGTGGGGTCTATTGTGCCGGCTCCTTAATGATTGTGTTTATGGGCGGTAAACAATTTATCAAGGATTCTACTTTATTTCCTCATCTAGTCGCTGAGACTCATTGGAAATAACTCAGAACTTATAAATTTTGTCTTTAAACGGTGAGAGCTTTCAGTTTTCGTGCGGTCATAGTCTTCTGCATTTTTATTTAAATGATTTGCTCCAACTGTTCACTGGGTAATACGTGTTTGCGTCATTTGTTTGTCTTGGTGGTGTTTCAGTGTTTCACCGCAACTTTAGCAATACATCATGCAAGCATTGTAAATGTTTATAATGGTTAGAATCATAGGTAATGCATTGGTAACACAAGACTATGATTTTCTGAAAAAATCTCGTAGTTCATTATTATTTCTTATTTTGGTTGCTGATTTTTAATCGAAATAACAGTAACAGTGTTTTAATGTGACGTTAAATTTTGGGGTTGAAGTTTGCTGCACTTATTACAGCGGATGTGATAAGTGAAATGGGTGTATGGTGTACGGAATTTCCTGTGTTTAAAATATAAAACTTCTATTATTATAATAGGTTCGTGTCCGCAATAGCTCTTCATTGGATGGATAAATTTTCCAAACTTTTGTTAAACGTGTTTTATAATATTCGAACTTTGTTTATGTAAAGCTAAGCTCTGTCGTCATTTTATTCTGACTAAAATGTCCAAAAATTATCGCGTTCTACTATATCAATTTTGGGCACATGGGGTTCTCAGGCATTTTAAGTTATATATCATGGTGGAGCAATCCGATCAAAAAAGGAGCCCAGATTCCGCTTATCGATAACGGCAACTTCGGAGTTATGCATTATTTTGTCGGAGCAGTAGTTTTGAAGCAACGGGTTAAAGTTTAAATATTTAGTTAAACTGACCATTTTAATATTTATGACTACATATTTTAGGTGTTTGCTTGTTGCAGAGGGCGATGTTTAGGGTTATATAACATGTTAAGCGTATGTTCGGTGATGCCAGAAATAAAAAATATACCATTTTTAAAATTTAATTTTACCTTGAAGTCTGGACAGGCTTACTGGTTTCTCCAAACCGGGGAGCCAATTTTTCGGCTCCCGCTCTCCCCGGTCTGTCTCCTCAATTTGATGATTTATGCTGGCATCTCTAATGAAAAGTGCCTCGATATGCCTGCTGTAATAGCCACGGAAGCAAACGCGATGATGTAAAGTGCACTCAAAATAATACAGACGGGAATTGAAAACGAATACCAGGCTATATTCAACGAAATCAGACTGGACCGAACTCGAGAAAAATGAGAATATAATATAGTTATAATATAGTATATATGGCTGCTATATATACTCGAAATGGATAGTTCATAGCGACTCAGAGCTTCTTGCGTGCTGCGGGTAAATGAAAATGATCAATGTAAAAAACGCGGGTAGATATAAGCTGGCGACGTTCTCTAGTCCGCCGGCGCCGTCGGTAGATAGGATTGGCTTTAAGGTAAGCTCGAGGGGCACCCAGAAATATTTGGGATTTTGGGCTTGAGCATATGGAGACTTAATTTCAGTTAAGTCAGTCATCAGAAGGTTCTTTTTGGCAAGCATGACTATTAGTGAATGTCACTGGATGGGGGGGAGGGGTGAATAATCCGCATCGCAGAAACCGGTCCGGGGCATTTTGGATAACGGCAGGCAGGGAGGCCTCGGGACTATAACCGGCCCCGGAATTGTTGAAAAGAATAGCCGGACCCGATTTTTTATGATCGGATGCATCTAATTAATATAGTAGAATAGGACACATAAATATGGGAACTTTTTATTGTACTTGTAAAAATAAACGAATTTAACGGTGTCATTACGGGTGTATGCGGAAATTTTAGCGGCTAAACATTAGCTTCAATACTTGTCTGATTAGCGCAAAACATGTGTATTTTTCACGGACAACTCTAATTAATCAGGTGTATTGACGGTATAATGTATGCAAAGTATTAGTAACAGCAAACTGAAAATTATATGCTTGTAAGCGTATACGTTATAAACCCCTGTATGTCGAAAAAATGCACTGAGATTTAAAAGTGCACCGAATTTAGCACATGTGAACTTTTTATAACAGCCCTAGGTTTGTGCAGCGAAGCCGTGCTACGTTGTTAACTATTACAACGTCGAAACCGTGTTGCTGATGTATATATATGTATTGTATATATTTCTAAGCAATTCTTATCTACAGTTGACAATAGTCTTTGGCATAAAGTTTATATTAGTATTTCAAAATGTAACCAATGTTTGCGCAATACTGCTCGAATATCTAATACTACTGAATCTCATTGTTCCACTTAATCGAGTAGGTGCACTCATCATAATGCACTTGCTAGACGAAATTAACATGGTAGAGTGAAAACAATTCTAAGTCTTGAAGGATAGCGTACCGCAAAGGCACAGGTTACAATTATCTATATATTTTTGCTGCAAATTAACATTGAGGAATATACTGTTCTATATACTTATACATACTTTTTTGAGGGCAATAACAGACAACAACAAGCAATCAAAGAGACAATGTTGGAGCTTTGAATCGAAATTGAAACAACACCATATTAAATTTAAGGGACAGTGATCACATTTACAGGTTAATGTAATATTTCAACCAATAGACTTTCTATATTGACAGATATAAATTTATAATCTATATAATAGCTAACATCAATTGCAGCTACGGACAGAAATACAGAGCCAATCATTCATGAAAATTACGCAATACCGGATATTTTGCGAAAGATATGCTGTTGCATATTTCAATAATAAAGAAAGTATAGGCATTACTCTATTACAAAACGCAAAAAGCTTACCTCAACATAACCATATATTATGTCGATAAAGCTGCCAAGAACGATAATAAAATCGAATACGTTCCACGCGTCTCCGAAGTAATTCTGAAATAAGGGCACATTATATTGCGCAGTCGGCTTATGCAGCTTTTACAAACGTTCATAATAATATCGTTCTTGGAAAAAAAACAGCTCCAATTAGCGCGGAAAGCAGTGTATTATAATTATACGCTTAAAACACCACAGAATGCTACGTGATTCAGAATATTTTTATGCCAATGTCGATTTTTATGTCGGCATTCCTATGTCATACACGTTACAGATAATAGTTTTTGAGTAGCAACCAAAAAACAAACACTCAACAAGCTATAAACACCTGTGCTATGGACATATAGAACATTGAGGCTGAGTCAAACGCACAATCCATCTCAAGTAAAACCGCAAAATAACGGGAAAAAACTCGTTATGTTTTGTTTTAAGCCAGACATCATCGGTTTCGTTCCATAATTTACATTTATATAGCTCACGAAACATCGAGCGTACATGTCCACTTGAAACGTTTATAATACCATATAATTTGTGTCTGTACTATTATCAAATCGTATCAAAATTTAATGTAGCAATATTTTCCAAAATACAACGGGCTTGTGGTTCCCACAAACAATAAACAGCAACCAAACGTTGACACAGGACACTATTAGCTTGTTTGACGGAGAGAAAAAATCAATAACTTCAAGACTCAATTCTCATTTCGATAACTATGAGTTATACAGATTTTATCAAAAATTATTTGCTCCCTATGCGAAATTTGAAAATAGAAAAACCTCTTACACTGAGCGCAACAAACCACGAGAAGAGTGAAATTGCGGACACATTTGAAAAACTACTCAAAATTCATCATGCCATAACATAACTAACATTATTAATGTTAATGCAACCTAATCTTATTATGTTTTCAAGTCATTTGCAATTAAACACTAAGCATAACCTAGCTTAATGAACATGCACGGAAGCCAGAGTTGGCTGTTCCATTTGGATATAGTCAAAACTTATCGTCGCTGCTAAATTTTTCTTCACGGTTGCTGCATGCATATTACCTTTCGTTAAGCGCAATTTTCTTCGTATTTAATCGGTATACAGAAATGGTGTCACAAAAGTATACAATTAATATCACTCCTGTGTTGTGGCCAAAAAGGTTAATCGATCATGCTAATTCGAAATTATGACCAATAATTAGCAAATGACGCTTTTTAATAATACCCTAATCCCTAACTCGATCTGCTCGGTGATGCGTGCGATTATATGTATTTCATTCACAGGCCTTTAGATAGGTCCAGTGTCGAATCTTGAACACTTTCTACTAAACTTTTTATATTTACAAATACTTCACTATGCCACCTTTTTTCCATCTGCAATAAGCTTATAATTTATAAATTGTTCTTCCGCACCTCGATAAAGATATAGAAAACAAAAAATGTTAACATTCGTTTTATTGTTAACCAGTTTTACGCTAACTAATCAAATGAGCAGCAGGCTGATACCATTTGCCGGCTACACAAGAGATTTGCGGAGCATACATTGTAGCCAGAGACATAGCCGGATTGGTAGATAAGCAGCCTTTATTCGCCTGCCCCCTTTTATATCGACACCAGTTTAATAAGCTGAACAAAATGATTCGGCAAAGATTTCGTTACATCAGTACTTTGTCCTGCGCTAGTGTTTTTAACGAGATACGCCGATCGAAATCTATTTTATTTAAGCAAATGGAAAAATAAATCAATACAACTGCTACTACTGCGACACGAAGCTATATTAACTAGTTGTGGCATGCATATGAGCTCTCACCGTATCCGCAATCGAGCAATGCGCATACATCACCCGTTATTTCTCCTATCAACCTTCGTATATTGAACAAACCGCTTGACCATTATGAACTATTATATACTAATTTCTGTTTGCTTCATCGAACCAAATATATATAGTTTATTTCAGTAAGGTGAAAATTAAAGCTACATATGTGTATGTTATTAGTACGCTGCAAAAAAGGCAAGCACAATAATGCTAAAATTGTTTCATTGTTCAATGAGAAAACAACCAACTATTGCCCTATTCGGATGTAAATGCGACTCGTACTACGTGACAGAAGTTAGCTAATTTATATTGCTGAGCCATAGATTTTAAATGAATATTCAACTGTCAAGAAGCACCAAGGACTAGATGGGTAAGGTTTAAGTTAGAATCACAGAATGCATAATAATTTTATGGCGAGTAATAACAGTATGTGCCAGAAATAACCATCGCATTTCGACAGAGTCGCGGACGAGTGGCTCGATCAAGCTTTCGAAACCATTTAAATTAATAAACCATTTAAATTAATAATAAATTCTATTTTAAGAATAAGTTTATTTCGAGAGAGTATCGAGCGAACGACAGTCATTTTTTGGCGTATACTGTACTAGCATAGCGACGAAAAACGTAGTGAATGGGTATATTCTATTGCCACAGAACACTTGAATACATTAGCGGCAAAGTGAGAGACGTCTTAGCAACGAGTAAACATGTGCCATTTCCATAATCCCTAAATGAAACTCGACAATTAAGATTCTGAGATCCTAAACTGAGCTTTTGCAATCCCCTAAAATACCCGAATAGGTAGTAATAGCCCAGCAACTCATTAAGCGCACTATGACGACGACGGTCAAAAACACTAAAATTTTCAACCTTTCAATCAAAGATTTTCAACAATCTTGATATTGTAAGGTCATTTTTAACGTATGGTTACACTTACAGTATGGCCACACACTGCGCAAATTGCTTTCACCGTAAGCTAAGAAAACTAAACATATGCTTTTTTCCAACATTTTTGGGTTTAAAAATCAAAAAGCTGCGAAAATTGTAGAAAAATATGCGCCTTCTTAAAGCATTTTAAGACTAAAAATCCAAATGCGGAAGAGCAATATTTTCAGAGAAGGGCCGAATTGAGGAGACAGACCGGGGAGAGCGGGAGCCGAAAAATTGGCTCCCCGGTTTGGAGAAACCAGTAAGCCTGTCCAGACTTCAAGGTAAAATTAAATTTTAAAAATGGTATATTTTTTATTTCTGGCATCACCGAACATACGCTTAACATGTTATATAACCCTAAACATCGCCCTCTGCAACAAGCAAACACCTAAAATATGTAGTCATAAATATTAAAATGGTCAGTTTAACTAAATATTTAAACTTTAACCCGTTGCTTCAAAACTACTGCTCCGACAAAATAATGCATAACTCCGAAGTTGCCGTTATCGATAAGCGGAATCTGGGCTCCTTTTTTGATCGGATTGCTCCACCATGATATATAACTTAAAATGCCTGAGAACCCCATGTGCCCAAAATTGATATAGTAGAACGCGATAATTTTTGGACATTTTAGTCAGAATAAAATGACGACAGAGCTTAGCTTTACATAAACAAAGTTCGAATATTATAAAACACGTTTAACAAAAGTTTGGAAAATTTATCCATCCAATGAAGAGCTATTGCGGACACGAACCTATTATAATAATAGAAGTTTTATATTTTAAACACAGGAAATTCCGTACACCATACACCCATTTCACTTATCACATCCGCTGTAATAAGTGCAGCAAACTTCAACCCCAAAATTTAACGTCACATTAAAACACTGTTACTGTTATTTCGATTAAAAATCAGCAACCAAAATAAGAAATAATAATGAACTACGAGATTTTTTCAGAAAATCATAGTCTTGTGTTACCAATGCATTACCTATGATTCTAACCATTATAAACATTTACAATGCTTGCATGATGTATTGCTAAAGTTGCGGTGAAACACTGAAACACCACCAAGACAAACAAATGACGCAAACACGTATTACCCAGTGAACAGTTGGAGCAAATCATTTAAATAAAAATGCAGAAGACTATGACCGCACGAAAACTGAAAGCTCTCACCGTTTAAAGACAAAATTTATAAGTTCTGAGTTATTTCCAATGAGTCTCAGCGACTAGATGAGGAAATAAAGTAGAATCCTTGATAAATTGTTTACCGCCCATAAACACAATCATTAAGGAGCCGGCACAATAGACCCCACGAGATGCACGCAGTCAGACTTCTATTTTAGCGGGACAAAACAATTTCAAATAAAAATAAACCAATTTCATGTAAGATTTTTTTTAATAAATATTTCCATGATTGAAATTCACAACCTTGAAATAAAACCTACTTAAAAAACTATAAAACTAAAACATTTTACTGAACAATTTTTTAATGCTCTGAACAGACGAGCACATTATGTCAACTGTATAATATTAAAACAAACGCAAACGTAAACCACCAAATTACCAAAAATTAACAAATATATTCATATATAACATACCATCTATGCTATAGCCACACACAAAAACACTTCTACAATACTTTATTTCTTAAAGTATATAGACAAAGTTCTATTCCAAAAAGTACACGCCTCAGAATATATAGCTAGACTACTATGGATGGGGGGGCTGAAAAATATCTTTTGAATGAGAAATTTATCCTTTCGACCTACATAACTGGACAAATTGTAAAGCCTTCGAGCAAATTATGTTTTTATTTCTTATATTTTTTATTACACTATTTTCTGCGGTGTTTAACATTTCCAGAGGTTGTGTGAATTTCACATCATGAAATATTTCATTAAAATCAAAAAATCTTACACCCTGTGAAATTGGTTTATTTTATCTTGAAATTGTTTTGTCCCGCCTAAAATAGAAGTCTGACTGCGTGCATCTCGTGGGGTCTATTGTGCCGGCTCCTTAATGATTGTGTTTATGGGCGGTAAACAATTTATCAAGGATTCTACTCTATTTCCTCATCTAGTCGCTGAGACTCATTGGAAATAACTTAGAACTTATAAATTTTGTCTTTAAACGGTGAGAGCTTTCAGTTTTCGTGCGGTAATAGCCTTCTCATTTTTATTTAAATGATTTGCTCCAACTGTTCACTCGGTAATACTGTGTTTGCGCTCATTTGTTTGTCTTGGTGGTGTTTTAGTGTTTAACCGCAACTTTAGCAATACATCATGCAACCATTCGTAAATGTTTATAATCGGTTAGAATAATAGGTAATGCATTGGTAACACAAGACTATGATTTTCTGAAAAAATCTCGTAGTTCATTATTATTTCTTATTTTGGTTGCTGATTTTTAATCGAAATAACAGTAACAGTGTTTTAATGTGACGTTAAATTTTGGGGTTGAAGTTTGTGGACTTATTACAGCGGATGTGATAAGTGAAATGGGTGTATGGTGTACAGAATTTCCTGTGTTTAAAATATAAAACTTCTATTATTATAATAGGTTCGTGTCCGCAATACTCTTCATTGGATGATAAATTTTCCAAACTTTTTTAAACGTGTTTCTATAATATTCGAACTTGTTTATGTAAAGCTAAGCTCTGCGTCATTTTATTCTGACTAAAATGTCCAAAAATTATCGCGTTCTACTATATCAATTTTGGGCACATGGGGTCTCAGGCATTTTAAGTTATATATCATGGTGGAGCAATTCCGATCAAAAAAGGAGCCCAGATTCCGCTTATCGATAACGGCAACTTCGGAGTTATGCATTATTTTGTCGGAGCAGTAGTTTTGAAGCAACGGGTTAAAGTTTAAATATTTTAGTTAAACTGACCATTTTAATATTTATGACTACATATTTTTAGGTGTTTGCTTGTTGCAGAGGGCGATGTTTAGGGTTATATAACATGTTAAGCGTATGTTAGTAATGCCAGAAATAAAAAATATACCATTTTTAAAATTTAATTTTACCTTGAAGTCTGGACAGGCTTACTGGTTTCTCCAAACCGGGGAGCCAATTTTTCGGCTCCCGCTCTCCCCGGTCTGTCTCCTCAATTCGGCCCTTCTCTGAAAATATTGCTCTTCCGCATTTGGATTTTTAGTCTTAAAATGCTTTAAGAAGGCGCATATTTTTCTACAATTTTCGCAGCTTTTTGATTTTTAAACCCAAAAATGTTGGAAAAAAGCATATGTTTAGTTTTCTTAGCTTACGGTGAAAGCAATTTGCGCAGTGTGTGGCCATACTGTAAGTGTAACCATACGTTAAAAATGACCTTACAATATCAAGATTGTTGAAAATCTTTGATTGAAAGGTTGAAAATTTTAGTGTTTTTGACCGTCGTCGTCATAGTGCGCTTAATGAGTTGCTGGGCTATACTACCTATTCGGGTATTTTAGGGGATTGCAAAAGCTCAGTTTAGGATCTCAGAATCTTAATTGTCGAGTTTCATTTAGGGATTATGGAAATGGCACATGTTTACTCGTTGCTAAGACGTCTCTCACTTTGCCGCTAATGTATTCAAGTGTTCTGTGGCAATAGAATATACCCATTCACTACGTTTTTCGTCGCTATGCTAGTACAGTATACGCCAAAAAATGACTGTCGTTCGCTCGATACTCTCTCGAAATAAACTTATTCTTAAAATAGAATTTATTATTAATTTAAATGGTTTCGAAAGCTTGATCGAGCCACTCGTCCGCGACTCTGTCGAAATGCGATGGTTATTTCTGGCACATACTGTTATTACTCGCCATAAAATTATTATGCATTCTGTGATTCTAACTTAAACCTTACCCATCTAGTCCTTGGTGCTTCTTGACAGTTGAATATTCATTTAAAATCTATGGCTCAGCAATATAAATTAGCTAACTTCTGTCACGTAGTACGAGTCGCATTTACATCCGAATAGGGCAATAGTTGGTTGTTTTCTCATTGAACAATGAAACAATTTTAGCATTATTGTGCTTGCCTTTTTTGCAGCGTACTAATAACATACACATATGTAGCTTTAATTTTCACCTTACTGAAATAAACTATATATATTTGGTTCGATGAAGCAAACAGAAATTAGTATATAATAGTTCATAATGGTCAAGCGGTTTGTTCAATATACGAAGGTTGATAGGAGAAATAACGGGTGATGTATGCGCATTGCTCGATTGCGGATACGGTGGAGCTCATATGCATGCCACAACTAGTTAATATAGCTTCGTGTCGCAGTAGTAGCAGTTGTATTGATTTATTTTCCATTTGCTTAAATAAAATAGATTTCGATCGGCGTATCTCGTTAAAAACACTAGCGCAGGACAAAGTACTGATGTAACGAAATCTTTGCCGAATCATTTTGTTCAGCTTATTAAACTGGTGTCGATATAAAAGGGGGCAGGCGAATAAAGGCTGCTTATCTACCAATCCGGCTATGTCTCTGGCTACAATGTATGCTCCGCAAATCTCTTGTGTAGCCGGCAAATGGTGTCAGCCTGCTGCTCATTTGATTAGTTAGCGTAAAACTGGTTAACAATAAAACGAATGTTAACATTTTTTGTTTTCTATATCTTTATCGAGGTGCGGAAGAACAATTTATAAATTATAAGCTTATTGCAGATGGAAAAAAGGTGGCATAGTGAAGTATTTGTAAATATAAAAAGTTTAGTAGAAAGTGTTCAAGATTCGACACTGGACCTATCTAAAGGCCTGTGAATGAAATACATATAATCGCACGCATCACCGAGCAGATCGAGTTAGGGATTAGGGTATTATTAAAAAGCGTCATTTGCTAATTATTGGTCATAATTTCGAATTAGCATGATCGATTGACCTTTTTGGCCACAACACAGGAGTGATATTAATTGTATACTTTTGTGACACCATTTCTGTATACCGATTAAATACGAAGAAAATTGCGCTTAACGAAAGGTAATATGCATGCAGCAACCGTGAAGAAAAATTTAGCAGCGACGATAAGTTTTGACTATATCCGAATGGAACAGCCAACTCTGGCTTCCGTGCATGTTCATTAAGCTAGGTTATGCTTAGTGTTTAATTGCAAATGACTTGAAAACATAATAAGATTAGGTTGCATTAACATTAATAATGTTAGTTATGTTATGGCATGATGAATTTTGAGTAGTTTTTCAAATGTGTCCGCAATTTCACTCTTCTCGTGGTTTGTTGCGCTCAGTGTAAGAGGTTTTTCTATTTTCAAATTTCGCATAGGGAGCAAATAATTTTTGATAAAATCTGTATAACTCATAGTTATCGAAATGAGAATTGAGTCTTGAAGTTATTGATTTTTTCTCTCCGTCAAACAAGCTAATAGTGTCCTGTGTCAACGTTTGGTTGCTGTTTATTGTTTGTGGGAACCACAAGCCCGTTGTATTTTGGAAAATATTGCTACATTAAATTTTGATACGATTTGATAATAGTACAGACACAAATTATATGGTATTATAAACGTTTCAAGTGGACATGTACGCTCGATGTTTCGTGAGCTATATAAATGTAAATTATGGAACGAAACCGATGATGTCTGGCTTAAAACAAAACATAACGAGTTTTTTCCCGTTATTTTGCGGTTTTACTTGAGATGGATTGTGCGTTTGACTCAGCCTCAATGTTCTATATGTCCATAGCACAGGTGTTTATAGCTTGTTGAGTGTTTGTTTTTTGGTTGCTACTCAAAAACTATTATCTGTAACGTGTATGACATAGGAATGCCGACATAAAAATCGACATTGGCATAAAAATATTCTGAATCACGTAGCATTCTGTGGTGTTTTAAGCGTATAATTATAATACACTGCTTTCCGCGCTAATTGGAGCTGTTTTTTTTCCAAAACGATATTATTATGAACGTTTGTAAAAGCTGCATAAGCCGACTGCGCAATATAATGTGCCCTTATTTCAGAATTACTTCGGAGACGCGTGGAACGTATTCGATTTTATTATCGTTCTTGGCAGCTTTATCGACATAATATATGGTTATGTTGAGGTAAGCTTTTTGCGTTTTGTAATAGAGTAATGCCTATACTTTCTTATTATTGAAATATGCAACAGCATATCTTTCGCAAAATATCCGGTATTGCGTAATTTTCATGAATGATTGGCTCTGTATTTCTGTCCGTAGCTGCAATTGATGTTAGCTATTATATAGATTATAAATTTATATCTGTCAATATAGAAAGTCTATTGGTTGAAATATTACATTAACCTGTAAATGTGATCACTGTCCCTAAATTTAATATGGTGTTGTTTCAATTTCGATTCAAAGCTGCAACATTGTCTCTTTGATTGCTTGTTGTTGTCTGTTACCCTCAAAAAAGTATGTATAAGTATATAGAACAGTATATTCCTCAATGTTAATTTGCAGCAAAAATATATAGATAATTGTAACCTGTGCCTTTGCGGTACGCTATCCTTCAAGACTTAGAATTGTTTTCACTCTACCGTGTTAATTTCGTCTAGCAAGTGCATTATGATGAGTGCACCTATTAGATTAAGTGGAACAATGAGATTGCAGTAGTATTGATATTCGAGCAGTATTGCGCAAACATTGGTTACATTTTGAAATACTAATATAAACTTTATGCCAAAGACTATTGTCAACTGTAGATAGAATTGCTTAGAAATATATACAATACATATATATACATCAGCAACACGGTTTCGACGTTGTAATAGTTAACAACGTAGCACGGCTTAGCTGCACAAACCTAGGGCTGTTATAAAAAGTTCACATGTGCTAATTCGGTGCACTTTTAAATCTCAGTGCATTTTTTCGACATACAGGGGTTTATAACGTATACGCTTACAAGCATATAATTTTCAGTTTGCTGTTACTAATACTTTGCATACATTATACCGTCAATACACCTGATTAATTAGAGTTGTCCGTGAAAAATACACATGTTTTGCGCTAATCAGACAAGTATTGAAGCTAATGTTTAGCCGCTAAAATTTCCGCATACACCGCGTAATTGGACTACCGTTAAATTCGTTTATTGTTTACAGTACAATAAAAAGTTATACACCATATTTTAAATAGTGTACCTATGTTGTCTACTGTATTAAATAGAGTTGCATCCGGATCTAATAAAAAAATTCGGGTCCGGCTATTCGTTTTCAACAATTCCGGGGCCGGTTATTTTAGTTTGCAAGGGCCGGTCCCGTGTCTGCCGTTATACCAAAAATACCCGGACCGGTTGTCTGCGATTAATGGCGGATTTTAATTCAAAACCCTCTCCTTCCAGCTCAGTCGATTTAATATCCAGTGACATTCACTAATAGTCATGCTTGCCAAAAAGAACCTTCTGATGACTGATTGTAATGTGAAATTAAGTAGTACCATAGTGCTCGAAGCGGAAAATTCGTGGAATTAATTTTGTGGGTGCCCCTCGAGCTTACCTTAAAGCCAATCCTATCTACCGTATCAGAAAAGTAGAACCAGTGTGAGATGTTGAACTAGTAGAATATTACGTTAAACGCCAAGCATTTATATCTAAACAACACAACAGAGAGAATGTTTTGTTTACATGTTGAATTCAAATGTTTCAGTTTACACCGCAGCAAAACGTCAATATCGATAAGGCAATCTGTGAAATGATCGCTATGAAGTACTATCCATTTCGAGTTATATATTAGCAGCCATAATATAACATGTATATGTATAAAACTAAAATGTATGTATATTCATCATTTTTCTGCGTAGTTCGGGTCCAGGTCTGGGTATCGATTGTCAAAAATATAAGCCTTGGGGTATTCGTTTTCAAAAATTCCGGGTCTGGGTATTAATTTTGAAAAGTTGCAACTTTACAATCAAATCGCGTTTGCTGTCCGTGAGCTATGTACAAGCAGGGCAATATGCGAAGAGCAACTTTGTCATTAGAGAATGACCAGCATAAATCATCAAATTGAGTGTGCTGCTATTGTGGCGAAGAGTTGCCCAAAGTTCGTTAAAAATTTCGTCAATTTAAGTGGATAGATTATTAATATGCCCTAATTCTCAGTAAGGAATATAACGGGTACTACGTACATATGTAAACCTTGACCGACCATCTAAGATTTTACCAACTTTGTTGAAATAATTCCGGAGCACAAACGACATATCACGGAATTTAGTTGCTGTAATCCCTATCGTACTCACAAATTTGAGCAACTATTATACGTTGTATATAGGACATACATTGTGTACTTCGTAGCTTCGGTCCGTAGTCATTGCAGTCTATTTGACATTCCTTCTTCAAAATATAGGGGATGAGAGCAGGCCCACAAGTTCGTGCTCTCAGGTAAATTTTGGCTTCCTCCAGGTCCACCCAGGTACTTTGTTACAACTATAAAAATTTGCGATTTTTCTCTGGTGTGCTCCAAAATATGTCAGTTTTTTCTATTTGACTAAGCCCCAGATTTTTCCTATGGGAACAAAATTGCTAAAATGTTTTCTCCAAACTCCAATCAGTCGCTATGATGCACTTATTTGACGCTTCTCTGACAGTTAACGTACTTTATGTTCCCTCAGTTCGACTGAGATACCCCCGAGAAACTATAATGGCGCTTTTTCTTTTGCGTTTCGACAGCCATTATACACAAGTTGTACCTTCCATCGTATAGAGTGTATTTATCGTATTTCTTTGCATAATTTTCGCATTATGCACGACACGTTACGCATTTTTTCTGTACGAGAAATGTAAAGGATTCTTCATAAAACATAATTCGCACCAAGAACCAAAGGATGGCGATACAAAGAGATCAAGTCCAACAACGAGAGATTCAAAACGATCCGCACTTGGCAAAGGCCAAATTTTGGTGGCTACATTCTTCATGTTTATTTGTACATGTTCATATACATGTTATACCTTTTTATTGTATGTTCTAATATGTAATAGATAAAACGCACACAGTATTTTTGAGTTTAAGTGTACTTCAGACAAGTATATTAATAGATGTTACAAATAAATGGACAAATTTCAGCAGGGCCGTATGCATTTTTATTTTTGACAAAAACGCAAATTACGCATTGTGCAAAGTGAAAAAAGCCTGTTTACATCATGTTCTTGAAAAAGAATCGAAATCAAAGCATAAAGTATAACTTATTAATAATGATAACACTAATGAGTACAGCTTAATGCAGTATAATCTAATGTGATTTATAGAATTACTGTGGTAACAAGAGTTGTCATAAAGGTGTAAGACTATTAGTAAGTGAAAAATATTACTAATGTTTACATATGCCAGGGAGTAATCGGAACCGAAACTAGCCGGTACCGGAACTTCAATTTTTTACCGGAACTCGGCCTTTTCACGAAGGTATAATAAATAGAAATATTAATAAGTTTTCTGAGGGTGAATAATGTGTAGGCCATATAGGGTTATTTTGCCAGTTAAACAGTTTAGTTTAGTTAGACAGTCCTCAGCAATGTGAAATACTATAAATTTCCTTATCATATGTTGTGGCTCATATGTATACGAGAATTACTGATTAAAACACATTTCTCAGTATAGTCTGTCGCAAGTTACTAAACAATACCTACTTGGCTGTAACTGAAATAACGGCACAGTAAAGAATTCCTGTACTACGGAGTATATGATTCAAAAATTATAAATACATATGCTAATGTTTGATTTATCAGCCTTATTTCTGTATGCTTTATAAACTGGTTAGTAGAGGTCCAAAATGTGTGTCGGGAAATTAAAGGATCTAATCAAAGGTACCTAAGCGATCACAAAGGCAGAGTTTATTTTATTTTTGTGTTATACAGATAGCATAAAATATAGTGTTTCAGTTATGGTGTAGTTTGTTTGCTACTTTTGACTGGAAATGCAAAACCTTTTTTACATCATACACCATGCAGCGGGAAATAACCGGAACAGGAAGTAGCGACTGGAACCTAGTCTTCGAACCTTATATATACTAAAAAAGACAAACAAAAAATGTAGGTACTGTGGATTTAAAATGTAGTGAAAACAAATTTTACATTAAACTTAATGTATTGTGATGACAGTATAACCACTCTGGAACTTTCAACATGGCGAGGAAGCTAATAATGTCTATTTATCGATCAAGATGTCGGTTTTTAAAATCCCCATAACAAACAATGCTTTCTAACTGCGATACTGCTCGCACAGCTTCAATAAATACGGATACCAATACATTACTAAGAACACCGTTTCTGGCTGCGTTGCTGATATGTTGCTCTCCTCCAATGTAGACTGATCTATAGTTTCACAAGCGCACTGCCTGTTGCTTGACGCAAATTATGTTAGCCAATCTTACAGCTAACGACTTCTAAAGACTCCATACTCTATTATGCATATCAAGTTAGACTGCTCAATTCTAACATACACTGTAAATTTCTGAATAGTTAAAACTGCTGCTACAAGCAACGACCTGGCTTTTTTGTTGACAAAATTCTGCAGGGTCAAGGTGCAAAATTCCCAATGCCATATATTATGTGTCTTACGTTTCACTGGCCAATTTGCTGAGTTAATCTTTTCTTTGGTTTGGTTTTTAGGAACTTGATCATTGTGTTTATATTTAGCATGTTCGTGCCACAGATGTAGCAAAAATGTGGCACATTCAAACAAAATTTTAAGCCGGAATTCCGGTTCCGACATGGTTTTTGCCTTTTGCCGTAACTGCAGCCGGTACACGATTTTCGCCGGAGCCGGAATCACGATTATTCTCTGCCATGCAGATATCCAAAAGGCATAGAACCGGACAGCCAACTACTTCTGAATAGTCTTTACTCTGTTATGCATATCAACTTAGACCGGTTCAATTCTAACATACACCTACATTTCTGAATAGTTAAACCAATCGACAGTCATCTTATGTATACTTTTCAAAACATAGGACGTCGTGGCTTGAACATACACGACATTGTTCAACCATAGCACAGTATATATTGCGTAGGTATATCAAAGTATTGTTAATAATTTGTTTTCTTTACTTGTTAACGTGACTGCCATTTATGTTAAATTTCTGATAATAGGCAGGTAATATTCGTTCGCTGAGGTTGTTGACTGATGTAAGTTTAGTGTGAATGATTCCGTTTTCATAACCTACTACTTTCATAGCATTTTTCTTCGTTTAAAGTCTTACCCCTTGTTTGCTACAATTATAGTGTATATAGGTACATGTAGTATCTACCATTTTTTATAGATTCCTGGTTTCGATGTTAATAAGACATGCGTCTTAGAGCAGGCTCTGGATGGAAATATCTCACTACATACATAATTTTTGTGAACGATGCTACCATATTATTGAACTTCGTTTGTTAGGCATTGTCAGGATGTTGTTGTTTTCTCTCATAAGTCAGTTTTCTTAATATGGTAAGAACATTTCATTTAAGCATACTGTGAGTGCGGGCAAAACCCAGTCTATTAATAATTATAATTTCATAATAAAATTTTTTTTGCAAGCGATACCGCCACATATTTTGTTTTTTGAAGTAACCGCAGTTTAAGACGCATCAGAAACATTGTATATTATGATTTTTCTGTCATCATGAAAAACAATTTCTGACGACATATTTCGATAAGTTTAATACAATCGCTGACATAAACACTCTTAGCCTGCGGCGAAATTCGGTTCAGACTCTGGCGGACCTGTCACACCATGTACTAGGTATAAAACCTGCCCGAGACAGCCGAATTTTGTTAAACTTTACGTTTCTTCTTGCATCCAAATCGAAAACTTTAATGCGGAAATTGGTAAGTCAACAAGGTATAGAGCTAGCTTTGCTGTTGCAAAAAATTTAAGCAAATTGAGATGTAGAAAAATGTATCTAACTCTTAGTGAATAGCTGACACCGACTCACTAAGTTTCTGCACAAGTACAGATATGTGTACAAACTTATCAAAAACCCAAAATCAATAAAACCAAGACTAGCTGCAGCTCATCTGTGTTCGCGAACCCCAGAAATCTATTCGATGTTCACAGTAAGTTCAATCTTTATGCTCAGATTCAACATATAAGTTGTGTCGACTTCATTAGTGAAATAGACAGGATGGCCATTGGACATCATCTATCTCCAAGATAGGCGGCTGTAATTCTTGAAACCGATGGCATCATGCCATAGTACGGCGAAATATGATTGAATTCGAGCGTACAAATGTTTTTCACATATGACCAGCTACCAGTATGGTATTCATACTTGGACGGCTTATATTCATGTTGCTTTTTTCCATCCGAATTCGCACAGCCTGACCTACTTTTCAATATTCCTATTTGATCCGAATGTATAAAGAGTAAATTGCTCATTCTGGCTCGAGATTATAGGTAGTTTATGATCAGCATAGGACGCTAGTTTATGACCAGCATATGACGCTGGCATATACCAAATCGGCGCTGCACAATGGAATTAAAATACGTTTTGATCAGGGTTGAATAAATAGGTAAAGACCATACTTGTCATGCTCATACGTACGTATGCGTATGTTTTGAAGAGCGCTTTATCCATTGGTAATACTGTGGTCTGGGCTGTCTACGCAGAGGCAGGGGCCTATTTTTCGAAACCACCATGTTTTCTGTGGTTCTGCATCTGATATGTGTCTTGGCTGGTGTTATATTTTGATTTCTCCAATTCATGTATCCAAAGGCATCCCGATATATTAAAAACCATCCAATTTCGTCGGCTAGGTCATTTCTGTCTAACCATTATGCCCTTAGTTGCATTGAACGTAAACCAGTGATCACATATGTACGTTACAATGCTGTAACCAAATTTCGCAGTTCTCGCCCCCACCTCCCAAAGGTCAAGTGAAAGCCCCTTTAGGTCATGTGGACGAAGAATCTTTCACCCCAGTTTTTAAATACCCTCTGTAACCTGTTATTCAACCTGTCTGTACATAATGACTCCCGGTGCTATCTCTGTTATGAAAAATATTTGTTTATATTGCATATTGCTCATTATTCGTTGTACATATTAATAAAAGCGTAATGTGCTTCATCATTTTGACCGTATTGATTTCATTAGAAAATTGCACTTAAATTGCAGTACTCGATAGTGATGCTTGTCGCATTTCGAAATTCTAATGGTTGAACAAATTTCTTACCAGCATGTCATGGCAATTCGCAAGCATGTCTCACGCGAGTAACAGTCTTATTTCGCGAGGACTGCAGTCGGAAATTATTGAAAAACAGAAGTCAGTAGTTCTAGTTTTACAATTGCTCCGCAGATTAGCGGATTTTAGCATGTGGCGCGCGATGGGTTGTCACAATTTGTCGCGTTTATTTTCTCATTTTTTTGCGTAATTTACGCGTTTTTGAGCACCTGTTTCGCATTTTTTAATCAAGCTTTGCGTAATTTACGCCTTTTATTTCTAGGACCGGACAAACTCAGCAGCTTACACATGGACCGGATATTTCTTCTTCCAATGACCAAAAAGACAAAATCTTTTGAAATTTTCTTTCTTTTATTCATTTAGAAAACCGAGAAAATCTATAGACACGATCGATTCGTCTACATGCTTCTATATAGGAAAAGTTTCGAACTTTGAATATTTTTGGTGTCAAAATTTGGTGTCCTACAGGGCTAATAACACAGCTTGTATCATCTTAAAACAGTGAAAACAACTTGTTCAACAGGTTAAATAGCCCTATAATCCCATAGTTCATCTCCAACAAGCAAAAATCTTGCTTTGTAAAAATTTCACTTTTTTGGGGTATTTTTAAACTTGAGCGCATAGCTCGGAAAATGCATAACACATAACATAAATTTGTAACTTTCGATGAGAGAATTCTCTAGCTCGATGGGAGAGTCTCCGTTTTTCGCTAGCAAAGCTCTATCTCGAGATGGTGCCGAAAGATATATACCCGGATGGCCAAATAAAAAATGTGACTTTGACCGACCTCTGGGGTTCATTATAGTCCACAAGACGTGGTCGGCGGGTTTAGCATCTCATGAAAGGAGATATAAATTTGTGATCAAATAAAAAAATTTTTTGAAGATCCACCTATCCGGTTATGAGTTAAGAACTCCACAGACAGACAAAAAATGTTAACGATTTTTGCCGCTAGCAATGTTACAAAGGTGAAAACACCGCTCGTTTCACTAGCACCGTTTCAATAATGTTTTCACTAGCACCGTTTCAATAATGTTGCAAATTTGAATTCCATTACCAAGCATATTCTGACTCTACCTTACACTGTGCTTTATAGCTTGCTAATTTACAGTCAGCTTAGAGTACCTATGAATTTAAAATTACCTGAAACATATTACCTCTTGTACCATTCGTTTTAGTTATATATAGGATAATTTTGAATTCATTAGCTGTTTTTATTTAATATTTCACTGATTATTAGCCGAAGTATGTAGTCGGGTGATAGTTTTATGGAAGACCATTGCTGGTTATCAACACCATCTTCTGTTACCAGCTTCGATTGATTTCTGTGATAACCGTTATTGCTATGTGTTTTTGCTTTAATATAATAGTGGCAGTAGATAGTGTGATTGAGGGTTAGCAGGTAGTAGTTTGTAACACGAGCACCAGTTTTTTCTCGGTCCCTTATTAGTAGTGTTTAACCAATATGCGATGTGCAAATAGCGTTTTTATTTGCTGCATTGGTCAACACATAGTGTTGAACACCAGTACGGTTTACTGAAGTTTGCTTGTGTTGTTTTTTCGCCTCTGATATTTTTCAAAATCCGAGGACGAATGAATATTTTTTATGTTGTCTATTTATATATAGCTGATTGTTCGTGCACAAATAATAGCTTACTGAAACCTTTGTATTTCAAGTGAAAGCTGAACTGAGCTGTCCAACTTAGTTACGTCGAGGTTACCAGAATGATTATTAAAGCATCTGTAATATGAAATACAGGTGAGAATTTATACTCCTGGTTCGGCTTTGGCTAGGTCGCCTTCGTGCCTGAAGAGCCAGCCCTAGCCTAAGATGTCTGTCAGAGCCTAGCCGAGCGTGAAAACAACAAACATAATTGTAAACTGCTGGTGTATATATAGTACAATACTCAACCATCAGCAAGAACAGCCGAGAAAACCTGGACTCGGCTCTTAAAGGCTCCAAATGCAACTATATAGGCCGTTCGTATACTTTGTACTCTCTTGAAACCCTAAGTTTTGTTAGTAACATTAAGAGTAGAGCCGAGCCTGGATTTTTGTCAGAAAGGCCGAGCCGAGCCAACTGGACTTTGCTCAGGCAAAACCCGAGTAGAGTCTGAAAATAGGACGTTCTCACCTCTAATGCGGAAACATCAATGGGTCACTGTGTTGTCGAATATAATATAATGATATGCCTTGTTAATTGATAAATTTTCAGCGCAGTCATGTTGGCAAAATTGTGATGAAAACAATTTTTATACAGTTTTTTTTCATTGATCTCTTTATCATTTCAGCACAGATTTCCTCCAAGAATTTCTAAACTTAGTAATAATGCATGGCTTTAGATTACTTATAGTTGTTGATTAAATGCCGTTTTAGAATCATTATATATCTGTGGATTTATGGGACGGTCGTAGGCTTATATATAATATTTTGGTATTTTGATGGCTTCGGGTCATTGCAAATTTACAGTCTAGAACCGACAGGATTATCTACAAAACAGTAAAAGCGACAATGTAAAATTTGTCACTAATCAGAAAATAGTGGAGATTGCATGTTGCAGGGGTGAAAGCCTTTAAATTCCGCGTGTGTGTGATCCACCTTAACTCCGGAACGACTTAACCGATTTTCATGACCTTGGGCTCATTTATACCGGCATAGTCGATTTATTGTGTACATCCCCGGGCGTTTTTGATTTGTTGTCTAGTTCCGGGGTCAGGAGTCAAAATGTGGGTTTTTTCTATTTTTACCCCATTTTAGTATTCTTCACGGAATCAAGGTTATTTTTATTTTCACTTTCGAATTTAATTTTAATTTTCTGGTTCATTTTATTTCATAGTAAAATGATAAATGCCCATGCCTCTTTTTTGTTTTCGAGAAAGGCTGTGGTTGTAGTGTTATGGGGTTTGAGGTATATATATGCTACCCCAATGGTTCCCCGACCCAAAATTCGAAAATTTGTTCTGACGTCCTGGGCGGCTGAAAAGATTTATTTTGGGAGTTTTTGGGACTTTATTTCTTTTAAGAAATTTTTAGCTGCAAAAAGTTATTGATTAAGACGTTACGTGGTATGCAGTTAAGGATCAAAAAATCGCATCTTTCACTAACCAATCGCGAAAAATTAACTGCTGTTCAATTGCTTTTCGCGAATTTTTCGTGAATTATTTGGTTTTATTCGGATAAGTATTAAAATACTGTATATACTACAATCCACAACGATGGAAGAATCCGATAGTCAGGGGCACTCGTAGAATCGTCAAAAACTGACTATTGCAAATATAATATTTTGTGTATATAATTTCAGCCTGGGCAAAATATTATCAGTATCAATTTCTTTCGTCTATTTCGAGTCATGCGATTAGTCAAGTTGCTTAGTCGCGGCGAAGGTATTCGGACGCTTCTGTGGACTTTTATAAAGTCATTTCAGGCATGTTTTTATTGTTAGTTTTGTCATTGTCATCGTATGGATCTAAATGTCTATCTGTAGCATATTAAAGCAGTAATTGCGAGTGAGTGAGTGAGTGAAAGTGAAACGATCGAAGCGAAGACTTTTAACTAGCCAGAGGTCTGAAATTTGGCATCGTCTGTTTGTGAGTTTTTCGTGTGACGCGCATAACTCCACTTCTGATAGGCAGATCAGATCGTGCTATACCTCATTCGAAAGCTTGAAATCTCTATTTGAGCCTTTTAAGACGCAAAAACTGATTCCAATTCCTTTCTCCTCAAAAGAGGCTCTGAAAGGGCCCAGGTAGGGTCATAGGGGATCAAACCAGAACACGTTATGAGTCATATCTCGACAAGCCCCGGCGTGATCTGGCCGCATTCGGGGCTCATTTTGTTCAGAAAGTTTACTCTATAAAGTTATGTAGATATGTAGATGTTGTTGGAGGTCCTGTATGCTCCAGGCTTGGGTCAAAATGGGTTTTCAAATGGACACGTGGGATCCACGAAAACACCAAGTGGGACATATCTCCTCAACTACTGGCGCGATTCGGCTAAGATTGGGCTTATTTTGTTGAGAGAACAAAGCTCTATATCTATATAGCTATATGTGGTGCTCTGCTATTTGAGTCTACCCGCATAGTATGTTTGGATCAATAAAGACTAATAAAAGTATATATACATAGAAGAATTGAACTGAAAATGTTGCAAGGCTATACCTGTGATATTTGTTGTGCGACTGAATGTAATTGTGATTTGTCACTTAATTCATGGTTACTTTTTAGGACCTTAATGTTAGCAGACCTTAGTAATTGTAACTTTTTTTGGTTATTTCATTTTTACTTCGTAATTTCTAAAGCAATCATTGACCACAGGCGAAAAAGACTGTCGCAACAACGAAAGACAATGTCAACTAATAGATCGCAAATGATCTTAAATTCTCGGTTGATTCAATTACTTATATACTCAGAATTCACTTTCTTGGCCGTGAGAGTAGTAATATGCTTTTTGAAGCTTAGCATATTAAAATGGTGAAGTCGTTTGAGTTGACCTTACTAACACCTACTGTTCATAATATTATAATTTAAAATATTACGTATAGCTACTGTGTGTCATATTTTAACAGTGCTATTGTATTATAGGCGCTGCCATATGTCGCTTTACTCATTGTCCTTCTGTTCTTCATTTACGCCGTAATTGGAATGCAGGTATTTTATATTAATAATATGGTCCATATGTTTAGTTTGTAGATTAAATAGCATCCATTAATTATCTATTCTTCGTGGTATAACACTGTTTTTCACTTTTGTCGGACGATGTGTTACAATTATTGTTACTTGATGTGGCAATATGGCATCCGTACGTTTCTTTATATTTGTTAAGTCAATTGGTACTTCGGATTTGTATTACCAGACGTTGTTCTAACAAATCTAGCGAGAAATCTTCGGCACAAGATTTCGGATGCTTTTTATTATAAATTGCATTAGCACCGGAAAAATATGATTGCATCTAAAACGAACTTACAATAAAATTTACGTTGTTGATTGCTAGTGTCCAAGCGCACACTTTTACGCTAATAATATCTTTCTGAATGGGTTATGTGTAATGAGACAAGGTACATTAATCGACAAAACTTTTTTATACTATGTTATCGGTTTATATATATCAGTGCAGTGCTGATGATCTCCGTGTATCGCCATACGTACATATTCGTCTTCGATCACGGTTCGTAGCAGGCAGTCCTACAATGAGAATACAGTCCCATGGTATATACATTAGATAATTACGAACACACTCATCAACTATTCGCACAATTATTATAACAATGGGTAACATGAATGTAACTGCAAGTCATACAATTACTATAATGAAAGGGCATACTCTTATAATAACAACGAACCATGCAATCAGGCATACGGATATAGTAACAATGAATGGTACAATCAAGCATGGAATACTGATAACTAGGAATGTTACAATTAAAACAACGGCCTATATGATGATACTGATGGATCACACAGACAGAATTAGGATCATACAATTCATACTGTTATAATAGCGCCACAGTCATGGTTACATTTACTGGGTCATATACACACGCATACTCGTTCGGGGAAGGGGCTTTGAATTTTATTCCAAACGGTTGATTTTAGCGTTAGATTCTACAGCGGGCATGGGATTGGGGTTCTATAATGTTGCCCATTACTCTATGGTGGGGAATTAATTTGTCTCGTAACGATCCAGAATGGATCTGTTACATATGTCACAGTCCGTACTTCACCTGTTTGTTAGTGAAAATTTTCCATTTTCTTTTGAAAAAAGTCGTATTTATTTCATACTTCATTTTTAAATGGAAAAATGGAAATTTTGAGATAGATTTCTTCTTTTTCAACTTAGTTTTCAGTTTTGCTTATGATTAAGAAGCAATAATGTTAAGTGTATATTTTCGGTTTATTGTGCTAGAAATTAGTTTAGCATTTTTTCAAAAAAAAACGAATTTTTTGTCGAAAACTTACTGTGTTTTTTCAAGATCATTTTTGGCGTTCTAAACATCATCTAAGGTTGTAACGTGGTTTGGAGATAAAATTTTGCGAAAGTTTATCCCCGCGGTGTTGCCGCTCAGAAGATTTGTTTTGAAATTTCATAAATTATTCCTCCAATTTGGTACTTTTAAGTGTTTTGCGTGTTTTAAACAAAAACATCTTTTACGGTTTATTTGGAAAATTTGCAGAGTTTTGTATCGTCCAGGTCAGACATGATACCACTTACTAGTTAATAATGAGCGATATCAGTTATAAGCACAGTACGAATCAGAAATGACTGTCGCATTGCGAACGAACTAACATAAATCAAATCCTGCGAACAAGTCGAGAACAAAGTTTCAAAGAAATCTCGCAGAAAATTCAAACCCTTCTGGAACAAAGGTTGAAATATTTCAAACAAGCGTTGATGCGAACATGGAAATAGCAGTACGCATTTCTGACGAGTACTGTACACCCGGAGTGGTAACGCTGTTGAAAGGGTACTATGTATGTTGACAATAGCGATATGATTATGATTTAGGTGTTTGGAAAAATCGCGCTCAATAATGAGGATTCGTATATCAACCGCAACAACAACTTTCAAACTTTTCCGGCAGCAGTACTGGTGCTCTTTCGGTAACAATGGATATTACTAATTTTTGAGCGTAATATGGCAGTAATTTTCACAATTCAAAAAATTTCTGAGTTTCATCGAAATAATGTTTAATTATGCAAAATGTAGTGTTAGGGCCTGTTTACATAGCCACCGATCAGTCCAATCCGATGTGCACGTGTATTTTATATAGCGTGTTTACTTTGCATCCAAATCAGGTCTGACCCGATCTCACACAGCTTGCACAATCTTATCGGACTAAATATAATTAAGAAGCGTGCTAAAATACATACACGTACACAGTAGCTATAAAGTTGGTCCTGTCGTATCAGGTGGGAAACACCAATCGAATCGATTGCAATGTGAACACGGCCTTAACGTAAGACATTTGCTTATAAATAGATAAATCTAATAAATCATACGTTTTATTTGCGTTTATATGTCAGAAGATATATTTAACGATTTTACTCGCAACCCGAATGTTGTTGATTAGCGGATGTTTTAGTTATTAAAAATTTATTGTGAAAAGTAACATAAATGGTTACAATTTTATTTAATAGCAAAGTAGTTGATATTTTCGCTTTAGTACTACTTGTAATCTCTACTGCATTCTTTAGCAAATTGGAAATTCATTGTTTGGAGGTGCATGTATTCAATTTTATTTTATTTAAGATTGAACAAGAGAGTCCGGATTGTAGTTTTTCATTTATCACAACCGTAAAAAACTGTGCTGAATGTGCTTCCTTTTCGTGCTATTTCTCCTCTGTCTGAGGCTAATATGTATGTGTGTAAACTGTCTACGAGAAGTTTTCCAAAGTCTGTAACGTTGCAGGGCTAAATGAACTAGGTGTTACTGTTTGTTGTACTATTACGGACTAAATTAAGATTCTGAAATTAAATATAAACTAGCTTGTTACAAAAAGGGGTTTCGCCACTAACGCTAGAGTTAGAGCCAATAACTATAGAGTTCAGAATTGCTAGAATCAGTGCATAATAGTCAAAACAGTCTGTTTGAAAGCTGGTGACGTAATGGCAATTTTGTTTGTTTCATGATATAATGGCATTTGTTTGGTGATAACGGTGTTTGTTCATGCACACGTCACATTATTTTCAATATTAAAGAGCTCGAGTAATTCAAATTTGCAAAATTTATGGTTTTAGGTGTGCAACTGGCGAAGCGTGGCAAAAAGTTATGTTGTCTTGCGTGAGTGATCCGAAAAATTTGTGCGACGCGAAGTCAGACAACGCCGGCTTGGAATCCGGATGTGGTGTCAACGTTGCTTATGTTTATTTTATAAGCTTCTACATGATATGTTCTTTTTTGGTAAGTTTATTAGTTTAGAAATCATAACGTTTTATGTAACTTAATTACAGTTGATAATCTAAATAAATGAAAATGCTGTAAAATGTGAAATTATAAAATCCAACGAGCGGAATTTTGCATGGACGTATTTTAGCAAACAAATTTTTAAATTTTCCCAATCAAAAACTGAATATTGTGCATATTTCATTTAGGACATTATCTAAAAATTTTATTAAGTGTTCCCAGACTATTTAGAAGGGGGTTGCGGACAAACACAATTTCGCCTGGGCATGGACGAGCGCAATGTCGTCTGGACCGCTGCAGACAAATTCACCTTAACGCGGATGAATGAAGCTTCGTTTAAACCCAAACGGACCTCTGTTTGTGCCTTTTAGTTAGGATGCGATGCCCTAATCCATCATCTTTTCCGAAAAGTGGGCCCAGTGGATCGGGTCTCTTTCGAAGGGACTCGAAAAATTACGTTATTTATTGCATATCGACGGCATAGATATCCGACTCAGATTGGGCTCATCTCGCAGAGTAAATAAGCTCGTATAAGATTGCATATAATGTTTGGCTACGCTGCTGTGTTAGCATTTTGGCTCTTTTAACATGTCGGATTTGGGTTAAACGAGTTTTTAATTCACGAAAACGGCTATATCTTCATAAACGCTCAAGCTACATGCATGGATGTTAAAATAACTGTCACCATTTTGACCTGCCCACAGTTTGCGAGATGGGAGGACCCCTACTTTCCAAATTTTCACATGTTCGAGAGATTTCCCCCATGTCCGCCCCCACACGGCCGAAACTCCCCATGTTAAAGTAAATCCAAAAAAATTTGTTTCAAAAATTTTATTTTTTGTGTACAGAATATTTTTAAACAATTGCATTTTTTATGCTAAAAGGTCTTTTTAAAGCCTGAAAATATTTGTACGGAAGTTAATAAAGTACTTGAAAATATGCAAATATTAAGCATTTTAAGCTCTCCGACTTTAAAATTCTCCTCGAAAATGAACATGGGATCCCCAAAGCTTCCCCTCCCCCTGTTTTCGGAAGGCTGTGCTGAGGTTAGCCATTTTCCGTTAATCGTGGAGCGAACTGTGTGAGCTAAGCTAATCTTTTCGTTGAGTTCACTATAGTGTGTGATCCACTGACCGTGGACGTGCCTCCAAGTGTCTTCATTTAACTACGTCACTTTATTTTTCATATTCTTTATTCGCTGTATTCTTCGATTTCAGATTATCAATCTTTTTGTCGCTGTTATTATGGATAATTTCGACTATCTGACACGCGACTGGTCAATTCTTGGGCCACATCATTTAGACGAATTTGTTCGCCTGTGGTCCGAATACGACCCCGATGCGAAGTAATTAGTTGTTTTCGGAAGACATTTAATAGTTGAACAGGCACGCTTGGGATAAAATAGCATTACAAGCTGTTAGGGCGATGAGAAGAACATCGTTCATTAATGTGTTAAGTGATATGAAACTTGTTCAAATCAGGTCAATTTTCCAGAGAAAAGAAATCTTTGTATTACTGTATTTCAAACAAATTTCAGTTTTAATTATGATTATGGCTTCCCGAATCCCATGTGATTTAATCGTTTTGTGGTTAAAACAGGATCTCTCGTGAGACAACAGCAAGAAGGCAAAGTCAATTTTTTAAAAAATATTTCATTGTAATTAATGAATTTCAAACGAATTAAGCTTACTGCCAAGAGTAATGTAAATCATTCATTTGACCCTCAGCCTATATAACTGTACCGTAGCGGTTGTTTTTTTAACCATTTAATTTTCAAGAAACTAATCGGATAATGAATGGTTAAATGAACTGAAAAATTAAAGTACAATCAATATTTCAATTGTTGGTAGAATATTACCTCTGTCGCGCTTTTTTGGTGCACAAAAGCGCTCTTTCTCACTTTATTGGAAAATAGAAAAAGGATGGCAATGCTCGGTGGCTATTCCCTTGGCAGAAACGCAATTTTAATTATTTATTTTAGTACTAGATGCCTTGTGTATGACTAATTAATATGGATAACATTATTATCAGGGCGCTTGCAATGTCAGACAGGGGTAATGTAGGTATTAGCTATCTAAATATGTCGGAATTAGTAGTTGGACCGTATAATGCATAGTTTAATGCAAGTATGGAAATTAGCTATTGGAACTGAATTTACGTAATCTACACTCAAATATTAATAATTCCCGAACATCAATGATCTACGATATCATCTATGCCCGAGACGCTATTGTATTATACGGATTCGCTGCTTAGGCTTTTTTAATTAATTTATTCATTGTTTAAATTTATAATTATACATTTCTCTGTTTTAGCGGCCGTATAAAGCATTTAGATGTCGTTACGTTGCTGCGCAAAATTTCACCTCCTCTGGGATTCGGCAAACTCTGCCCTCATCGTCTCGCTTGTAAGGTATGTCGTAAAAACATAATGTCACAAGTTTCTGGTGCAGTAATCCTGATGCTGAGGGCGTTAAAATTTTCTCCAAATTCAGTCAATTATATAATCTACCTTGAGTTTTTGAAAATATATAAATACAGTAGCAGTAAAACAATATTATCACTCAGACTCTTTTATTCCAGTAAACCTGACACTATAGATTTCTGGCCTGTCCACAGCCCTCCGAAAAGTGGGGGACACTTCGGGGGCCTATGTTCATTCTTAGGGGAAAATTAAAAGTGGGGTGATAAATTTTGCTTAAAAATACAAAATATTTCCATATTTTCTTGCATTTTTACTACCATGAACGTATTTTCAAGCTAAAACAATACTTTAGCGTTATAAATAGTGGTAATTAATGTTTAAAAAACAATTTGCAAACAAAAACATAAATTTTCAGACATAAAAAAAATTTTGGAATTAGTTGAACATGGGGGTTTCCGCCGAGTGGGGGGACGGACATGGGGAAAATCTCACGAACATGGGGGGATTTGCAAAGTGGGGGTCCCCCCACTGTGGACAGCCAGTATTTTAACATTTTCTCCAAGTTTATTGCATTATACAATTTGTGTAGTGGTTGAAGACACAAAAACAGTTTCAATAACACGTATCGCAGGTTTGTAATCCAGTAATCCTGATACATTGTATGTTGAAATTTCTCAAATTCAGTTCGTTATACTGATACTGTATTCTAAAATTTTCTCCAAGTTCAACCCATTATACAATTTGTCATAAGTTGAAGGCACGTCAAAACAGTTGCAGCAACACATTTCGCAGGTTTGTAATCCAGTAATCATGATACTATGTATGCTGAAATTTTCTCCAAGTTCTATTCCATTATACAATTTGCCCATGGGTTGAAGACAGTAAAACAGTTTCAGATAAACATGTCGCAAGTTTGTAATCCAGTAATCCTGATACTATGTATGCTGAAATTTTGATCAAATTTAGCCCATTATACATTATGCTCCGAGTTTAAGATACGATAATCGGTTGATTTTCTCCAAGTTCGATCCATTATACAATTTGCCCATGGGTTGAAGACAGTAAAACAGTTTCAGATAAACATGTCGCAAGTTTGTAATCCAGTAATCCTGATACTATGTATGCTGAAATTTTGATCAAATTTAGCCCATTATACATTATGCTCCGAGTATAAGATACGATAATCGGTTGATTTTCTCCAAGTTCGATCCATTATACAATTTGCCCATGGGTTGAAGACAGTAAAACAGTTTCAGATAAACATGTCGCAAGTTTGTAATCCAGTAATCCTGATACTATGTATGCTGAAATTTTGATCAAATTTAGCCCATTATACATTATGCTCCGAGTTTAAGATACGATAATCGGTTGATTTTCTCCAAGTTCGATCCATTATACAATTTGCCCATGGGTTGAAGACAGTAAAACAGTTTCAGGTAAACATGTCGCAAGTTTGTAATCCAGTAATGCTGATACTATGTATGCTGAAATTTTGATCAAATTTAGCCCATTATACATTATGCTCCGAGTTTAAGATACGATAATCGGTTGATTTTCTCCAAGTTCGATCCATTATACAATTTGCCCATGGGTTGAAGACAGTAAAACAGTTTAGATAAACATGTCGCAAGTTTGTAATCCAGTAATCCTGATACTATGTATGCTGAAATTTTGATCAAATTTAGCCCATTATACATTGTGCTCCGAGTTTAAGATACGATAATCAGTTCATTTTCTCCAAGTTCGATCCATTATACAATTTGCCCATGGGTTGAAGACAGTAAAACAGTTTCAGATAAACATGTCGCAAGTTTGTAATCCAGTAATCCTGATACTATGTATGCTGAAATTTTGATCAAATTTAGCCCATTATACATTATGCTCCGAGTATAAGATACGATAATCGGTTGATTTTCTTCAAGTTCGATCCATTATACAATTTGCCCATGGGTTGAAGACAGTAAAACAGTTTCAGATAAACATGTCGCAAGTTTGTAATCCAGTAATCCTGATAGTATGTATGCTGAAATTTTGATCAAATTTAGCCCATTATACATAATGCTCCGAGTTTAAGATACGATAATCGGTTGATTTTCTTCAAGTTCGATCCATTATACAATTTGCCCATGTGTTGAAGGCAGTAAAATAGTTTCAGATAAACATGTCGCAAGTTTGTAATCCAGTAATCCTGATACTATGTATGCTGAAATTTTGATCAAATTTAGCCCATTATACATTATGCTCCGAGTTTAAGATACGATAATCGGTTAATTTTCTTCAAGTTCGATCCATTATACAATTTGCCCATGGTTTTAAGACAGTAAAACAGTTTCAGATAAACATGTCGCAAGTTTGTAATCCAGTAATCCTGATACTATGTATGCTGAAATTTTGATCAAATTTAGCCCATTATACATAATGCTCCGAGTTTAAGATACGATAATCGGTTGATTTTCTCCAAGTTCGATCCATTATACAATTTGCCCATGGGTTGAAGACAGTAAAACAGTTTCAGATAAACATGTCGCAAGTTTGTAATCCAGTAATCCTGATACTATGTATGCTGAAATTTTGATCAAATTTAGCCCATTATACATTATGCTCCGAGTTTAAGATACGATAATCGGTAGATTTAGCAATCTAGTTAAATATACCCGATTTCCTGTTTGTGTTGCCGAATTTTTATCACTAATTTCATGCTGTTTTAGGAATGAGAATATACTAAGCAACAGTCTCATTATTCGAGTACATGCGCAGCATTTGTAACTTCCATTATTATGATTTTGTTTTCCGGATCTCGTAGGTTCGAGCTTTCTATGTGTTATACTTGCTACCGATTTATTAAGTGGAGCGAACCGAAGCGTTTTTGTTTTTGTCAGATAGGGAAAATCCGGCACCGTCCGTTCGTCCTTCCGTTGAATTCCTCAATAACTACTGGGCCGATTTCAAAAACTATTTTTTGTTTGAAAGGCCTAATATAGGACAGGTGCAAGACATATAGATTTTGTCAAAATTTGCTTTAGTTAATTATTAGTAATTATTGCCTAATTAGTTAAGCGTGTTAGCCTATTTTTTAGCAACTTTAAACAAAAATTGCACATTTTTCAATAAATAATTAGTGTAAAGCTATTATTTTGGTGCAGGTACTAGAACTCGCCGTGGTGATTGTGAATCTGGTGCTTATTTACTATTCGAAGAAGTTAAAAATGATAATTAGTTAGTTAATTAGCTAATTACTAATTAATTATTATTTAGCAATTTTTTTGAGAATTTTCAAAGTGCTCAAAAATTATAAATAAATTGCACCCGGGGGTTTTCTATGTCGTCGCTGATCACTAATATGACATTTCTGAAGCTCTAAAACCTGTGCTAATTAGTTGATTAATTAACTAGCTAATCAGGTAATTTTATGAAAATTTTAAAATCACTTCAAAGTTGCTAATTTGTTACGCTCGGGGGTTTTCGATGTCGCTGATTATGAATATGTGGCTTTTAAAGCTCTATGATTTTATCATGGGTGCTAATTAGGTAATTAATTAGCTAATTAGTTGATGCTACTAATTAGCTAATTTCTTTTAGCTAGCGAGCTTTTTGTATGGTGGTTTTGACATCAATTGCCGAAAACGTGATACTTATTATAAATTGATTAAATAGTTAGTTGAAACACAATGTTCACACAAATAAGATACCAAATAATATGGCTGTTGCTCCGCTCACTTTTTGTAATTTATTACGTTTACTAGTAATATTTTACGTAATAGATTCACTGCTCGTTTTGTTATTTTATATAGAACAGGCAGTATGAAAGTATTAGTGCAATGCACAGGAATTTAAATGACTATATCATTTTTATATATTCATGATCTGTATTTCATTTAGTTATTCAATAGACGTATTATTTTCATACCTTGCTATTCGCTAATAATTTTGCCAGGTAGCATGAACTGCTGGTTTGAAGGGGTTGCCCCGGCTTTGAAATCTTAAAAAAATTCAAAATTTAATTTTTTTGCCAAAAAATACTACAATTGTTAATAAATGACATTGGTGCAAAAAGTGTGTATCAGGCTTAAACCAATTTTTGAACCAGTTTTTGCTGATATAAATCAAAGCTTTACTAGAGAAAGGATTTTTGTAAAAAAATAAATCAACGTTGTCAACTTGAAATGTTTGCTCCGCGTGGAAGTCAATGTTTTGCCGGCTGGGGCATTTTGCCAGGACGACCAACCAGAAAGCAGCTCTTTTTTGACAGGGTGTCTCAACACCCTGTAGACCCCACCTCATATTAGAGAAGCCAGCCTTATCTTTTCATTACAATAGATATCTTGTTTTTAAGTATGGGCCAGTGCTACAAAACATGGATTTGTTACAAACGCCTGATTTCGATATTTTACTAACGCGATATACTAACGAGAATTGTTAACTATTTAGATGTATTAACTGGTTATCTTAGACGTGTATTTCCATATTAACAACAGCTGTTTTTGCAAATTTTTAATAAAATATTTTCTATTTCACAAGGTGTGTTATTACGGTTTGTTTTCAGTACTTTATCATAATAGATGCAATGTGACCACAGATCGGATGAGGTCGGAACCGAACATATCGTATCGGACGCAATCTGAATTGTCTAATACTGGGTGGAAAAACGTTTTGCTTTCACAGGAGGAAATTATCACAAAGGCCCGCTTTCAAAACATTATCAGCTGTTGCGATAGCACGTTCATATCTTATGTTTTTAGACGTCGTGGGTCTTGTCTGAGTTTTGTATCTTCGTTACAGGCATTGTTAAAATATCCAGAAACACGTTTTTCTGATAGTGCCCAATCGTCCAATACGTATTTTCGCACTTTTAAGTCTGTTATTTTAATATAGATTAAAGGTAGAAGGCATACAGGAAAGCATTTTCATCTAGTATCCAGTTGCAAAAGTCTGAAAACTACGACTATCTTTAAATATTTTCATTATTTACATAATTTAAGTACAGTAATTTCTATTTTAATTACTGCTTACAGTACACTATAACTATGGGCACGCAAAAAATCAGGTGAAAGCTCCGGTTTCATTTCATTTTCAATGTAATTACTGTGCTTAATTTGTGTTGTAGCGGTTGGTTTCGATGAATATGCCTCTAAATTCAGATGGAACGGTATGCTTCAACGCTACGCTGTTCGCTCTTGTTCGTACTAATCTTAAGATATATACAGAAGGTAATAAATATTCTGCTATAGTGTTTCACATCAGTTCGCGTGTAGAGTTTGACTTGAAGTTTTGGTTTTAGTTTTCGAAGACTGTAGCTTTATAATGTAATTTGCGAATTCCTGGTTCGACTTAAACGATCTCGTAATATTATGAAGTACATTATTGAGCGAAAATTTAGGGATTGGTTTCTGTAGATTGGCAGTGATATCGGTTAAGAAATGTAAAAATCCTTGACTGTTTTTAAACCTCATAAGAGGGTGAAAATTTGACATTCTAGATCCTGGATTTATGAAGTTGCTGCTTCTTCGGTCCACCAAAGTGTTGCATGTTTTGCCGCATTGCGATGTATAGTAAACAAACCAGTAACCGGGCTGTGCAAAATTTTGTGAAATTCGTGGTTAAGAACTATTTCAAAAATACAGGGCTGCTTTTCAGACTGACGTTAGAAGGGTGCCGATTCATCGAAACAGGTTGTATTTTCATTTGATCAAGTACGTTGTTGATTCAACAACAGCGGGTGCACTAGCACATGGTTAAGTTGTTTCTAAGAATTAACGGTTACAGTATGTACGACATTAATACATAGTTGTTTTCATAGTTGCGAAATAAACAATATTAATAGACCACTAAAGTACTTGCTAGGTTAAAAACTGCGAAAAATAAGAAATTGCAGTTCGAAATACATATCTCGCTTATGTTTAATATTGAGGATACACATTTTATTCTACAGTAACTTGTTATTTTTAAGTCTAATAGCAGTTATTCTGTGTAACACCTTTTGTCGGTTGTGGTGGTTTTTCGACTACAAGTTAAGGCTCTAAATTACACTTAAATTTGACCGACCTATCGCAATTATTGTTGTCAAAAACTTGAGATGTCTGAATGCCATTTTGAAATTGGTGTGTCAATAACATAATATTATAATATTGTGAATTTAAATCTGACAAACGTTAGCCTCAGTCATCCTGGCAAAGCTTGATGATATAAGATATAATTGCAAGCGTTTTATAACCGTAAGCGGCGGGCCATGTTCAGAAAATGAACTTGACCGCCTGAGCACTGGAACGGCTGTTTCCTCAAGGTTGTATAACGGTGAATATAAGCCCATCGGATATTTATAATTTTAACTTCGCATGCTTTAGGCAACATTGACGATGCAAATGAGGAACTTCGAGCGGTTATTAAAAGGGTATGGAAAAGAACGAGTACTGTTCTACTTGACGAAGTTGTGCCTCCTGCTGGATGTAAGTTGAATCGATAATTAAATGGTATATTTTTTTAATTTTGTCATCACTGGAATGTAAAACCACTAGTTACTCGCATAACGAGGGTAGCCGAATGAGTGCTGCTGTCTGCGCGTAGTGACAATTTCAAGGTTTACATCTAGCTTGCTTTAAAGCCCCAAAATAACAATAATACGTCAGCAATGCATTGGTAGCAGTTGTGGTACTGCCGTTTTCATAACATGAAAACTAAGGTCCCTTTATTCCTGCATTACTAAAAAGACGGAATTTTTGATTTTATAAATCACAACTCATTACAATAATTTTATCTCAAAAATTTAGAGCAAACCTACTGAATCAGAAATTTAGCCAACTGTTACAAATACTTTTTTTGATGACGCACTGGAATCCTAACACACAACGCTTGACTGTGGTTTTTAATACCAACGTTAAAATATTTATTACATTGTTATCTTATGTTTTTGCATTACCAATGACATTGAAGCACCATTGCTGGCAACTATAAAATTTCTATTACGTCACCAGTTAGTCAAACGGAATATGAAATCACCTATCCTTGTAATATTTTGTCGAAAGTTAAAACGATTAATGTTATAATGTGCAATTAACTTGTCTTATTTTGCTAATTTTATGCAGCTGCATTTGGTGCACACACGAAGACGTCCACTAAGAAATATTGTAGTAGTTTGCAAGGTTTCGGTGTAGTTTGCCAGCCCAAATCCTGATCGAGATCCTAACATGATCTAACGAATATAATCAAATCCCTATGATCGCTGATGTTGGACATCTGTGTTCAACTAATTTGTTTTGAAAAAATTTTTGTATTTTAGGCCCTGCATCGGCCAACAGGGTTAACGTCTTAAGACTAAAACGATGAAACCAAACTGTTGGAATATATAATTCTATTCACACACCGTTTACCATCAACAGACGAGAAAATTACTGATCATAATCATAAAAATCTCACGTTTGAAGGTAATTTTTAATCTTTGGCTCGCAGTTCGAATCTCTGACGAAAAATGCACAACAGTTGAGTTGTAGATTTGGATGAGAGGATTCTGCTCATTTTTTGATACATTATCTCTGGCAAGTGTGATATCTAAAATGTGGATGGTTCGCAAATGCCCTAACTGAAAAAGTGTGCGGGTCATTTCACGAAACCATGTACTTTGGAAACGCCACTATTTGAAAAACGTTTTCGAATGTACAAAATAGTGTCTTGACCATTTCCGACGCAAAAAATCCTGAATTTTTCGAATATCGATGTCTCTATGCAAAATGAGCTACCTGAAACCTGCTACAGGGATCGCAAGCAAATTTTAAACCGAAATAAGTCATTATTATGTAGCTTGCCGCACTGACACGTGAACCATAGTCTGTTTGTATGAAAGTCGGACCAAAAGGGTCGCCGTCAAGAAATATGGAGGACTAAAATTACTGCGCTAGGGCCCTTTAGGGGTTAAAAATCCACCAGTTCAGAATAACCTTGTCGCAGAAGTTTTCATAGCGTAACGGACACACCATCACACCACTACTGATACCATTTTATGCTAACAAACCAACCATGAGTGGGAGACGTCCGACAAAAAATTTCAGGCATATCCTTTGGCCTTGTAAAAATTGGTACCATGGTAGGTGTTGCGTCGGGGAGGGCTACACCTCAGCTCGGCGGAGGGCTACTCCTTCCTACAAAATACAACGCGCGAAACTTTAGCTACTTCTAGAGATTCTACATTTTGTTTAACACGCTGCTGGTGTAAAACAAACGCAATTGATCTATTATTAGCTTACATTTACGTGATTGTCAGCTTTCAAACGCATCCACGTACATGGTGTCACCACTGCTATGCGATGGTCACCAAATTCAAGCTCCAGTGGGCTACACCTTCCTACAACATTCAACGCGTGAAACTATATCTACTTCTAGAGATTCTAGATTTGGTTTAACACGCTACTGGTGCAAAACAAATACAATTGATCTATGATTAGCTTACATTTAGGTGATAGCTTTCAAACACATCCACGTCCATCGTGTCGCCGCTGCTATGCGATGGTCGCCAAATTCAAGCTCCAGTGGTTGCGCAGCGTGGAATTGCAGGCTGGTATGCTAGTGATGTAGCAGGCAGCTCAGGAATAAAGCCCTCGGCACCCTGGCCACAATGAATAAACGCGCCCACGGCACCGTGGCCACAATCAGACACAGAAAGACACCCCCTTCCACTCCCAACCCACATTGTTAATAGTTACTGCTTCTAGCAAAGGGGACCTCTTCTGAAAGAGTCGTTTAGCAGCATCATAGTCTTCGCTGCTGATACGAAAAGACGAAGACCCGACAGCTCTGGTTACCTCAACGTTCATGAGAACATCTGACAAAGGCACGTCGTCCTGCTCAGGAACATCAAGTAGTTTGACGGACGGAGCTTTTGGCCATGTGAAAAACTGCATTTTGACGTAGTCATCCTCGGCGTCCTCAGAGCGAAACGGTTCACTGATAATCTGTGTGACACACCACTCGTCGTCATAAACTGCAATGACAGTTGCTAACGGTTGTTGGTGCTGCTTTCGATGTGCACGCTTTCGAAGTTGTGGCTGCTTTAGCTGCAGCGAAGTCAAAACGGAACGCATCACGCTGCTGTTCAACACACATGTTTCACTGCGGGCGCAAGTATCGCACTCACAGGAAACAGGCCAGCAGCGAATCACTGACAAAACTGGCTTAAAACAGTGTAATCCTTGAGTGCCCGGAATGGTGCGAGCATTTTCAGCACGAGAGCAGACTTCTTCCCGGACACATTCAATGTCCTGCGATGTACAGAAACGTAGTTTCATGATAGAGCTCCTCACGGCATCAAAAACGTCTGAGCGTAAACAATGTCTTTCCCGTAGTTAAGTTAGTTTTTAGCTTTGGTCTTGGCAGCTGCACCGAGTCCATCAAAGGCTTACTTCCCATGGCCGGTTGCGAACAAATGCCAGGTAGCCGGAAAGCCGAAATCCTGCTCGTGACAACACAAGTTTGTGAAGCTCTTGAAGTATTTATATTGGCTTAAAGGTCCATCAAAAATATATACGACTCATCAGTCTGTGTTGGAAAGGCAGTCTGCACATGGTCGTAACGCAAGAGATGCTTCTGGAACGAGCGGACTGTGGTCGTATGGTGTTCCGATACGTCGGTCACAACAACGACGCCGTGCCTAACAACACTGTTGTGTCCATACCATAACATGAAACGATGTAGTGTGACGGTGCCCTAGTTACAATGCTATCCTGTGGTGCGCGATTAAGCTCGCACCTATAGTTCTCCGCGAAATGCAACTGTATGAGCAGCGTACGAGGAGGTGACAGAAGACGCAAATGGCGAATAGCGCTGAACTGCCGCTCCGTTACGCACTGGTGCGCGATGAGATGCTGGTGAAGAATCTTCCCTAGAGCCATAAGGCGGCTCTCAACCGTTCCAGTTACCTTCGTAGGCTCCAACCTACCTCCACCGATGTCAGTTTTTACCTTTTGCCAAACCGTCGATGATAGTTTTAGTTGAAAATCAACATCAAAGAAACAGGAAGATTCAGCGGCGAGCAACTATTATATTTGCGCAGGCGGCAATCCTGCGTCTGCTTGTCGCACAGCAGAGACATAGAAGCGGACCCAATATGCTGGAACGGAATTGCTTGCTCCTTTTTCAAAGCATCGAACTTCATGATGCACGCAAAGGCATATGGCCCGATCAGCTGCTTCTGGCTTATAACGTACCACGGTCGCAGCTGCGTATATTTGGTATAAACAGTGATTTCCTTTGGGTTTTCATTCTGGAACTTCAGATGAATGTTCAGCATTTAGTCCGGTAAGAATGGCAGCTGCTGTTTGTCACCTTTGTAAGTGCGCAAAGGCTTCGCACTCGACGTCATGACGGAAACTTCCTCCTTCAAGAAAAAGTTGTTCACCGCCTGCTTTGTTTCTATACTAAGGACGGCCCAGGTCTATTATCATCAAGGTCGTTATCATCAGCATCTGTGTGTGAAGTAACGTCACCACCACCATCGTCATCGATACAATAGCCACCGTCATCAATGTCACTCATATTGAAATCAATGATCAATAATTAATAAACTGTTAATTACGCCGTAGCCACTGAAACAAGACTAATACTAACCGCTGAAATAATACCATTTCCATGCATCCCTGGCGTATTTACTCTGCTACGATTACAGCAAGGTAAATGCACCGGACATACATAAACTTTACGTCATAGCATACCAAGGACAACGTGCTTAATAGATGTGCGGGCAGGCAGAAGGTTTTCCTAGCAGTCCAGTTTACCGCACGGTCTCATATTATCATGGTGCAATGATGATTAACCTAAATACTAATATGGTTCTTGCGACCTTCGGTTTCGTTTATTATACATGCGGCTGGGGGGGAGGCTACACGTCCGATCGGGGGGCTACATTTTCATTAAAATTTTCTAATACATGAGTCGATTTTAGTGGGGCGCTACTATGTTTCTATTTGCACGCGGAACATCATTTTACTTTGCATTATGCCATAAATAGTCTAAACCTAAGCTGTAGTGCTGAGTTTTGCTATAATCGTTTCTCGTTAGGACGGTAATAATTTGTGTCACCTCAAAATACCTGTGGGTGCTCGGCGGCAGGGCTGACCTGGGTTGAAGCCAAAATTTTTCTGGGGGAGTCACCCAATCCTGTGGAAATGAATATCCTGCTTCCCCAGAGCCCAGCCTCGATTTGCATTCTTTTTTCCAACAGCGATTTGGCACATCATATCAAAGATGAAATGTAGATTCCGAAGCTAAAGCTTGCTCATAGAGTGATGCTTTCATAACAATATTGAACTTAAAAAGCGTCATATTTTTCGTAAACGAATGATATCAGCTAGGGCAAAATATAATATATTTTTACTAAGCTATCGATATCTCTAGTGTGTTGCTAGGATTGTAGATTTGCAGAAACATATCCAATTTCGTAACAATAACTTATTTTGTAATTCGTACAGAATTTAGTACTCTAGTATTTTGTGTGTTAACTTACTGCTTTTGTTCTAGGCGACGATGATGTGACGGTTGGTAAATTTTACGCAACTTTTTTGATCCAAGATTACTTTCATCGATTCAAAAAGCGTAAAGAACTCGAATCGAAAGGCATCACGACTAGCGGTGGTGGTTCGGGCTCAGGAAGCGCTGGCTATATAGCGAATGGTGCTCATGGCGCAATGCAGTTTATCGTAAGTAAAGTCGCTCGTCAACGAAATCATGGCTGTGCTTATTGCCTGTATCATTAGCTGTCTTATTGTGTTTGTCGGCTAGAGTTCATCGCGTTCCTTTTTTGCAGCAGCGCTATAGATGCGGCGACATTTTTAGCTGCAATGTGGCCTTGTGGACGTAATAAACGAGTCAGAGATCGCGTAGAACTTTTTATCTACATACTAATTCCTCTTTAATGAATTAAATTTGCTACTATCTGAAGTAAATTTGGAGATGTAGAGGTATGTATTTGAGATGTCTATTTACGATTAATTTGCGCGTGAGCTCACTAATTATGTTAAAAATTATTAGCTCAATTAGGTACATTAAAAAGATAATCGACCGTTTGCGATTTATATAACGAAGTTCGAATGCGCTAAAACAAAAAACACTTATGGCTTGCGATAAACTCCGTTTAATGGAATGTCGAGCGTCGTTTTTATGCCGTTGGGAAAGTAAAAATTTGTCACAGCACAAATTTACCTAATTGCGCGAACTTGAGGTCACAGGCACTGAGCAAAGGAGAACTGAAAAATAACCGGGGCACCCACCTTCTAATTTCGCGAAGCTATATAAGTGTATACACAAGTCCAACCGGCAGCCATTCAATTGCAAGCGTGGTACAAAATATATTATTTTGAAATTTTATTATTTCACTATAAATACAAATTTAATTGTGTTTGGGACCTAGCCGAGGAAGCTGTTCCAGTATGCATAGTTTGTTAAAACTCGCAATCTTTTTTGTCGACCTGACATCAGCGCGGTGTATCGACAAGCGATTCTTCGGTGCGTCAACATCGCTCTACAGGAAGCTGCACTTAGTTTTTTGTTTACATACTAATTCCATAAAATTATTTACCGTTTGACAACAATATGCACATATTTTAAATTCCGAGTCTATATTGTATCCTAGGCTGGATTGCGAACGCTTCATGAAATTGGACCTGAAATTAAGCGTGCTATCTCTGGCGATCTTGATAAAGACTGGTCGGCGTTCGATTTTCAAGAAGAACCTGCTCACCGAGTAAGTGGCAGACAGCGGATCTACAAAATGAGCAACAATCTTCATATTTTTTATCAGTAATGCAGGAAGTTGTTGTAACAGACAGAAGTGGCATTGAACGGAAAATTCAAATTGCCATGGAAGTTATTAAACGATGATATAATGTCAGATTATAGTTCACATTTAAAGGAGTAAATATTGCTAAACTATTCTATACATATTAGTGTTTTGCTTGTAATTTCTTGCATTTCATTGACTTTTAACTTTGCCTTAGCGTCACCATTTAAAGGGCTCTATATAGCACGTAATCCTACGGGTATATACGAGGTCAATTTATTAACCCTAGCTCATTGTGAAATGCGTTGGACATGTAAAATGCAACTACATCAGTGTCTTGCGAACTGTAGCGAAAATACGCTTTTACTGAAAATGGCGCGCGCATGTTATGATTTTTCACTATTTTTTGTATTTTAGCGAAATCACTCATTGTTCGGTAGTATTGTATCGGCAATTCAGGGTACTGTTACCAGTCCGATGAAACCAGCACCAATCGAAGCAGACAGTATGATGCCAGCTCCAATTGACAACTACTATCAACATTATGCAACATTATCTACGCCATCGTTTCAAGGATATCGGGTAACGATGTTGGTGGATACTTAAATGAATTGCCGTTTTGTTCTTGACGTGTAATTTAATGACAACAATTTGATGATATATTTGAGGCTGTTATTATAATTGACATATTCAGTTTGATGGTTACATTTACTTAAACACGTTACGTATCCTTTATTTAGCAATTTCATCGTCCATTTTCCCCTGCCAACAGTGTCAGTATCAGCACAAAGATTGTATTTGGATAAGACTGTACGTAGATATATAAATTTGGTGTGATCTACAGAAATTGCTAAGCCCCAAGGCATCGTGGCGTGTAATATGCATCAGGTAATAACCAATGATTTTAGAGCACTGTTAAGAGTCACCGGTGATTGCTGTCACTACTGTACGCTCATTGGTTAGTAGCGACCTGATATTTGGTACACCCGAGACCTTGTGGTATGACTAATACCATTCATAACAGCTTGGGGTACCCTACCTGCAACCATTGAGTGGGGAGGGTAAGCCGAAAGACGACAGCACATCATCAGTAAAATACAGTTTACGAGTATGACCGAGCGCTATGCTCCTTTGCATAATTTGATGGTGTAACAGTGTGCGACACATAGACAAATAGCGATCATTCGCTTTATGCGTTATTCTCATTAAGTTTCCTTCAGAACTTCAAAACATAATTCAATCAATCAATAGCAGTCGTACATTTATACTGGTTTGAAAAACGCATGCAATAAACTATATTTGAAGTAGCCTAACTTGTCTTTGCACCTAAGAATTGTATAAAAGAACATACATTGCATCTATTTTTATGTTATATGCGAGGTAATGAATAGTATTTTCTTCAGATACAACCGTCTGGAATAGTACCTTGTGAAAGAGAATTTCAGCAGGCAGACCTTTCAAATCCAGATAACCGCTATTTGACTGCTCCGAACGGGGAAGGTCCACCTAGAAATGGTGATGAAGAACCCATCCATCATCAGTATCCATTCCATTACATTTATTCACGGCCTGTTGGTGGCAGCAATCCTGTCAACTTCTGCGATCAAAATTTACATATACCGCCGGTTCGAACTCCAAGAATCGTGTAAGTTTTATTCTTTTGCAATTGCCATTGTGAGGCACTTTTTGTCTTTTTTCATAAAGTTCATGCTATTGGTGGAAGCGGTCTACTCGAACAGGATCGCAACATTAGGGGATTGTCTTATCGCCATGGCGGAGAATTCTTAGTGATGTATTAGCCAGACGTACGCAGCTATAATGAACATCAACATACAAAATGGGCCTAATATTAGCCGTCTTGCTTGAACATCTACCTGAATCTGCGTGACCCCCCTCCCCCAGATTCAGTGGTCAGCCTGTCGCTCGAGATCAAAGTATGCCACAACGTCCGATCTTCATCCTTACTTATCAGTTCCCTGAAGGAATTCGACCGCCATGGTTTCGTTGGTATGTCGACCCAAACTGAATCCAGATCTCGCAGCACTGTCCGTTTCCACGACTCAAGAGACCTTCCTCGCGGCCACTCGTCAGGTGAGTGAGCCAAAAGGATTTGTCTCGACAGGCGTGCGTAGTAGTTCCAACCACAAATACTAAGGCCTCCATGTGACCGGTGCTCGTTTTCAAATCAGCGTTTGAGATGCTGGCGAACTTTGTTACGCCCAGTATTCCACCCCTGCAAAAGTTTTCGAAATTGTTAAGTGCCTCTATGTCTGTCGGTTTGACTGACCAGGTTTCGTATGCATACTATGATATTATATAAGAAGATATACCCTATGGATTTACAATGTAGAAGTTGATAGAGGATAATCTGCTCTACAAGTTGAGACCAATAACGCCTATATGGCTGAAGCGGATGTTGAAATATTGCTGTTTTCGTGTAGTTTGATGTTGAGTCCCATGAGTCTATTCAAAACCCGATTTTTACCCAAATCGTACATTTTGAGAAAGCCCCATAGCAAAGGCTTATGAACTGTCCGTGGCTTATTTACTCTACAAAATAAACCCAATTGAACTGCTGGATATGTACGTTGTTTGTCGAGATACAATAAATGAAATTTATTTTCCAAGTCCATTAGGTGCCCGACCGGAGCCCCTTCGGTCCGTTTCTTCGATGGAGGGGGAGATGTCAGAATCGGGCTTTGCGCCTAAGTAAAGGGCACAGTAGAGATTTCAAACTTTTCAATAAGCATCGCGTGAATGAATCTACCCAGCCAAAACTGGGTTATGCGCATCATCCTAACAACTTAATTTTAGATTTCACCACTATTCCACGCACGTCGTAAGAAATTCTTTGCTTCTCTCATTTCACTGACTACGCTCAAAATTCCATCAACGCTAATTCCATAAACGTTATCGGTCGCTCAGATTTTTCAATCCATGTTGTGAACATTGTGAAGTCTTTTTTGCGGGTTATAATGCGCGGAATAGTGTACTTGTGATACCTTTGCGATGCTTAATTTTTAAACACATTTTTATATCCGTCAGCTTAAATTTGTCGGCTTATAGGTCAGGTAAAAGTGAATCGGGACCGGATTCCTAACTCCTAAGAGTCTCTCGAAGTTGTTATTTTCCTAAGAAATGTCTCCGCACTTTGCTGGTCATAATGAGCGGAATAGTTTATTTGTGATACCTTTGCGATGCTTAATTTTTAAACACATATTTTTTATATCCGTCAGATTAAATTTGTCGGCTTATAGGTCAGGTAAAAGTGAATCGGGACCGAATTCCTAACTCCTAAGATTCTCTCGAAGTTGTTATTTTCCTAAGAAATGTCTCCGCACGTTTTGTATATGTAACACGTGACGCTGCTGCATTACGCGTTTCCAAAACGTAATGCCCATACGACCCCGGCTATCGTAACCTCGAGGGCGGAGCAAATAGGCTTCAATTTCTGGTTCGGGTCAGTACCAAGAGACCACGGAGCTTAGCAAACCGCAGGATCGCTTCACAGGATGTGTTCTGATCCTGCCGGACCGGTTGCGCACGTAGCCTAAGCGGTACTACCTTTGAGGTCCCTAGGGAGGTTGGCTCCGTCACCTGCTCACAGGCCAAAGAGACCATACCACTATTCCCTATCATCGTTCCACCTGGAAGTGTGTTAAGTATTCGGATTGACTGATTATCTACTTTCCTGAACGATTAATTTATTTACTCAGTGGCCCCCTCTACGGTCCGACAAATCCCTAGACGTTTAATCTCAGATCCCGTGGTTTCTTGTTTGGACGTTCAGCGAAAGTTTGTTTTCGGGTAAAAATTTCCTTTCTTAGGTCACACAAGTCGTACTCACTTAATAATAATAAATAGGAATCGGCTAGTCACGCTAAGGCTTGCTTCTTCTGCATGTCAAACCTGAACGTGGGTCGTCGATACGGGTGACCCATTTCAAACGCCTTCAGTGCGTATCGCTACAATGGTCAGAAAAACACACGGACATCACAGCTTTTGAGTTAGTGTTTATTGATAAGTCAAAGTCGTATACAGACATAAGTGTATCGTACAGGATAATACAATCGATACGACAACAGTACGGTACGCTATTAGGGAATCGGGGGGATAACACATAGGGCATGGCGGGGTCATCGCCTTTTTCATTGGAACTCTCACAGCTGGTTCAAATCACGACGTGACCTATATCTTCATAACGACAGCTGCGCTTATCTTACTCGAAAACGGGGCGGAAAACATATGTAACACGATACGATGGGGTCAGTTAGTTATCAAGGCGTCATTCGAGTAACTACTCGCTGGTATTACTACTAGGGTGCTCCGGTTAAACAATAGGTTCAGGTAAGCTAAAAGCGGCAAAACAACAGGTAATTTCGGATATGCGGGTTAAAGCGTACACAGTGGGATTTTGGGTTTGATTTTGCTCATCCTGATCAACGGCTATGATACACGATACGTGAATATTGATACGGTGAAAACAACAAATAGTATATAATACAACAGGTTATAACAAATCAGCAAGGGTATCATTTAACAATCAATATAGGTACAATATGAGCAAGAATGTACATTGAAATAGGTGCAAGTTTGTTAGTTTACGACGGTTACTCCTATAATTTGTTTGGGTACGACGGCGTAACGTTTGCTTTCTTACACGCATACGTATGAATGAACGTATCGCGGGTACAAATATTTTCCCTAATACAGTGTACAACAAGCTAATCGTAGTTCCAGGTCCCTGTGAAAGTGTGCTTGAAATACTAACTACAAATCGCGTATTTTTAGGTTTAAATCTACACTCATTTGCAACCTAAATATATTCGAAAAGTGGACAATTTCTTGTCTACGATCATGAGCCAGAATAGATTCAGAATAGCCAGAGTAAGATCTTTCCTAAGCGGCTTAGAGGTCCCGGTAGAAAAAAGATTGGGACGGAATTTGCTAGCTTTTCAGATCTTCCTAACACAAAATTACACCTAAAATTTATAACGGGTTGTGTACATTAATTGTAACTTATCAACACTAGGAATATTGATAGTTTAATTTGACGTCCAAATTTTCAAGTTTTAAGAAGGCGCTGGATCGAGTCGGATCTAGGGAAAAAGGCTAAATCAACAATTTCGGGTCTCAATCGGGGTTCACGAAGAACCTTCGTTTACTCTCAGTTCCGCGCAACGATACTCTAAATTCTTATGAAAAACTACCACCGAAACATATGTGGTAAAGAAAATTAATCCCTAAATACTAAGCTTGGAAGTACTAATTCGGGTACTCCACGTCGTAATATGGGTCTGCTGGGTGCTATTCGGTTCATTTACAGCATATATTTATTTAGTCCATTGTAGAGTTCCAAATGGGTTCTTCATGCACTTACGGAAGGGTTGAAGGCGCTGTTTCGGCCTTTAATTTTCATTGCTAATACGATCGTATAAATGTAACTCGGCGTTCATAAATAATTAGACTGATGGTAATGCTCTACAATTCGACGCGGATCTAAGGGTTCACAAGTGTATTGTGTGCAAATTTTATCACCCAACTTCGGCATAAAGGATCTTCGCACGAGCACAATAATTAACAGTCCAGTGCGGAGACACTATATATGGCTCGGCAAAAGCTTGACTAATTTCTTGGTTCGTCCTATATTTAAATTAGGGATGTACCGGGGCTTAGCCACGGCCCTGGGCAAATTTAGCCCCGGCCTGGGGCAACGTCGAACCCCCGACCCCGGTAAAGGTAAAATTTAGGTGCCGGGGCCGGGGTTACTGTTTCAGAAACAATATTTTTGGTACCAAATTAGTAGAACAGATAAATAATCTGGAGTTTTAACCGAAAATGTAATGCTTGCTGCTAACTAGGACAGTGCAAGTTCCACAGCACCTTCCTGAAACTGTGAACTTTAGCTCACAACGTACAGTTTATTAAACTAATAAACTAAAATGTTGAAACGATTTGTGTTGAGTTTTTGATATTTCAACAAGATTATTACATATATGGACAAAATTCGGATATGGTTTTTTAAGAATAGGAATTAAACATGATTTGGTTATTGGTATATTCGCATACATGTTTGAAAATGCATATTTAAAGTTTAAATTGCTACGCTTGAGAATTAAATACTCGATTAATCTTTACTCTAAGACGGGAAATGCTACGGTTGAGCTTGCAAGTGGACCCGTGCCGAAGCAATGAACCGCACTGGGGCTATTCCCAATTTCCACAAACTCAATCGGGCTAAAAGGCTTAGCTTACTTAACTAATTTTCTCAACTAGGTGGATGTCCTAACTCGATTTCTCGAAGTATAAATTGTTTTACAATTGCTTTGGATCCCTCATCATCACTACGACGCGACTTTACTAGTGTGGGACGAGGTACGAGCTCAGGCGGGTCCCTTATTTACGATAAAACAAGCAAGTCCTGCCTGTCAGTTTAATCCGTATAAGGTGTATGACTATACGTTGCAATTGCGCAAATTTATGTCAACTTCGGGGCATGGGGCAGTGGTTAAAATTATATCCAACTGAACGAAAAGCTATTTGGGACTAGACCTATAAATGACGATGCCTTGGGGGCCATTACTCTGAAAATACTTGAGCTTTCGTTAATTCAACTAAAAACGGCTCGCGAAAAAGAGCTCTAATGGCTGATAAAGTTTGTCCAAAGCTTTCTACTTATTAAAACATGTCCTTAAACGACATATCCGGTTGTCGGTACAACCGTAACAACTTCGCCTATTAACGTTGGCTCGGCCAACACTATTCGTTCACTGAGCTCTCTCTTGGTTTTGATCGATACTCCTAGCTCAATACATCTAAATGGTGGGGCAAACCTATAAATTCGAATTTCTCGATAATTTGCCTGCCTTTCTCTATGAAGTTTTGCACAGGGGCTGGGAACGGCATGAACTCAACTGTCCTTCTAAAAATTGGTCCGTCGGGCCAGGACCCGATAGACCCGATATCGCGTCTAGCGATATCCCTAACTTTTATATACAAAAATTATGCCACTGCCTTCAAATTTACCAACTCTGGTAAATTTGATATTGTCATTGCTGCGACAGCGTATCGGAGTTTCAAGACTTCGATAGCCTTCGTGCTGCATTCTTGACTATTATACACAGAGTAAAGAGAAACAAAACCGAAAATGTTAAAAATACTCTGCTAAAGCTAAACCAAAACCTACTATGAAAACACTTATACTGGGAAGAAACCTGTGAAATTAGTGCAGACCATGAGCGGATTTTGGGCTCCGTGTATATTTTTAATAATTTTTGAACGGGCCACGGCTTTGCCGGCCCAATAGTGCAAATGGAAGGTCTAACGGGCCTCTATTTGTACCGTAAAAATCTTCAAAATTCCTGCATGCAATTTTGAGCTATAAACATTCGAAGTTTTAGGTAGGGGCAGACCCCTGTCGGGTCGCCGGGCACACGAACCCGGTCAGGTTCTACCGATCTTAAAGTCTGATTGGAAAGACCGCATACACTGCAATAAGGTAACAAAATTTAAGCGGAATTCCTGAAGGGAATTTCGAAATATTCTAAATTTGCGATCACGCTAGGGGCAAGCACCTTTAGGGTCGTCGGGTTTATGATTCCGACAAGACATTGCTAAATTTTAAAGTTGCGTTCGGTGGCAAACATTCCTACGAATAAACGATCAAAGTTTCCACAAAATTACTGGAGTAATTTTAAAGTTATGCGCAAGTTTTCACTCAGAATGAGCGGTTTCACTCTCACGGCATCGGGGTACCAAGTCCAGTTGTGTGTCGATTACATTTTAGGCTCTGTTTAAAAGCGTCGGTCACTACCAACATCCTACTAAAATCTCTACAAAATTGGAACCTTGTCCTGGAAAAAATAATTTGGTTCGGATTTCCAGCGATAAGCATACACGAGCGGCTTTGCGCTTACTTAAGTCATCGCATCAGTAAAATCGCTTATTAAAACTCGATGTTGAAAGCAGGGCCAAGCATAGTAAGTAGTTTCATTCCAGGTACTCATCAAAAGAATATTTTATTTAACTTCGGTCGGTTCATAGGTTGTATTTCAAATCCTAACTCGACTCAGGGAATCATGTAAAACAGGTCTATGCGCGAGTGTTGTGCTTATTTGTGCCTTAACTCAATGAACACGGGAGGTTCATCATGACTTCGACTACCTAACTGACTAATCTGACGGCTAATCAAGGCCATGGCTTTGCGGGACCCGCCAGCACAAGCCGGGCTAACTTGTAAACGGAATGTGTGGATGGGAAGTCTTTAACTGGTAAACACTAAAGCTTAACTGTCCGTCCTATCGTAAGTCTACTGGTCTCCGGACCTAGCTTACCTAATATCAGTAAATCGTAACTATTACTAACTCCCTCCCTATCCACAGTTACGTACTTGGATCCACTTGTTCGACCATCCGCGGCTTGTCCATAAGCAAAGTCAAAACCAAGAAAGCGAGAAGAAATGAGAATTACTAAACAAGAAACAACGATACGATTAATTTGAAGAGCAGCAGAGCCGCTCTACAAACCGACCGCACTCTGCGCTGCCGAAGTCAAACTGAAGCTCGTGAGTTTGATCGGTGCTGCTTAAATAGCTAAATTTTGGGCAATTTAATTGATTTATGGGGCCATTAAAATTTTATTAAGATTGCTTTGTCAGCACTTTTATGACGATTTACCCCAATTTCTAAACTAAAATTAAGCTTAAATGCAAATTTTCTTATCTGTCCTAAATTTGGACCGATTTCATAACAAATTTATATATAATTTAAATGATTTATTGCCCTTTTATATAAAATGTTTATAAATTTATATTAAACTTTATATTAACTTAATGTTTAATCAATCAATCGATCTGTGGAATCCATAGCGCGTTTTCTTAGTTTATTCTTGTCCTCCGAGATGACCGCTATTTTACTGGTAAATCAAACCCTATACTTTGCATATAATTTGTATTACTATAATTTGAAATTTCAAATTTATATATAAAGCTTGCCAAGTTTATGTTAACGAAATTTAGCTTATAAATTTAATATCAATTTTATATTAAGCTTGAAAGGTCAAGCTTATTTACTTAAATGCTTATTAAACCGCGCTTCAATATCAATTGTCAGCTAACTGGTCTAACGTTATATAAAGTTTTATATAAAGTCAGTATCAAACTAGCGATCAGATTTATATCAACTTGTTTATAAGAATGTACCAGCTCAACGGCCTGCTAAACTGCAAAGAAGTAACGACACATCTACCTGTGGACTACTAAAAGCCAAATTTTATATAAATTTAATATCAGTTTAATTGTTGACTCAGTGTGAATATAAAGTTAATACTGAAAATGTGTGTTTCATCTACATATAAATGTGTATTCTTGCATATTGGGGATCAGCGTCCGTAGAAAAGAGACGCGGCTTAAGTAAACAAACAAGGGGTATACAACGAAAAAGAGTTTCCCATTCCCTCAGTGATGGCCAAAGTGCCAAACAGGTCTCGGATTCGGAATCGGTTCTGCCATCCGAGCATTTTGATATGTAACAGGTCAATTCTTCGACGAAAAAGAGGGGAAGTGGGCTCTCGGGCGATCCCATCATAAATTGCTTCCAATGATTAAAGAGTTTATGCGGCTCCCGCGGGGTCGTGTTGCCTTTTTGAGGGTTGAGGGGCATATTTTTGTGCTGGACTTGATGAGAGGAACCTAACGAGGGTTACACACCTATCGTGGCATAATTTCCTAAATTTTCAAGGGAAACTGTACCCAAAAGTTGGCATTGCAGGTCTGTTCCGGGCTCAAATGAAACCCTCATCGCAAGGAATCCAACGATGTCATCTATATATACTTTGTCAATTATTCGTTAAGTTATTCAATTAAATGTGATATATCGGTCATACCTATGTAGTTATTTCACAATAAGTCCGTGGATCGTGATGGGATATCCACCGGACCGGTCTCAATGTAAAGGTCGAAAAATTCTCTAGTAAAAAAGTTCAGCTCTTAATTTGCGATTACTCAACCGTTCCGGAGTTATGGGCCGGTGCCGCAGCTCTCAATTCCGAGTATTCGGAATTGGCAATTTCATTTTAGTTTTATCAGCCAACTTGGCCAGCAAAAATGAACACTGGTAGCTGATACTCTATTTATCTGTACAATTTATCAGTGATTTGCTTACTTTTCAACACTGGTAAATTTAATATCGGCCTGTTTTACTTATAGACTTTAGAAATTTCACCACTTTGCTTCTCGCTATAGGGCGAACAGCCAATAATTTTTTGTGGTCCTCACTCACGAGGACGGTTGTGACGGGGTTCCGTCACGGCCAATCTTTGCTACCAGAAAACGACAAAATCTCGAGGTTCCATTCGCGGGTAGGACTGTCTTTCACTATAAATATCACATAATTCCGGGGAGCTGTACCGTCCTACTTATTGGCGGGGCTTGAGCTCGCCACACCCGAACGTTTGTACCTATAAGAAGTGCTAATTTATATGCGCAAAGTCGCTGACTCTTCTCTAAAAATCAACCTAATCAAGAACGGGTTGCTCACGAACGCATACACCTCTACAATTACGAATATCAAAGGTACAGCAAAATACAACGATCATCATGGGAAGATCATCAAAGTACAAAGAAATTACATACAGGCATGTGCCTTTATGGAATCATTTATAATCAATGAAAAAAATACAAAGAAATCTGTATAAATATGGTGCGATGGATACATATACAGTTATAGCTAAACACATACGATAAAGGATACAAATCGGATACACGGCATCAGTACAGTCAAGTTACCAAATGTAACGTGCATGTGTAAGAACAACGATATAAACTGGTAGACATAATTATGATCGATAAGATATGATAATGGTTATAATGTACAAGTCAAATGGGTTCCTTTATGGCAGACAAACGATATGCTACGAATAATAATATGCAAATCAAATACGCCAATGAATGCCTTTATGGCAAAACGAACGGTATCGTACAACAAAAAACAGCAATAGTAATACAACAATTATCCGTTCATGAATATAGTAACAATACCCATTTTGAACACCCAAAACGTCGGCGGTGCAGACCGAAGTGTTAAAAATACATAGTTACATAGCGAGACTATCGGGCCTGGCGATTCCTGATTTGCGATGTACACGGTTATTATAACTGAGGCGACTAACGGGACTCGCGCGTTTGGTTCGCTTATAATTGGAAATTTGACACGCGGTTTTGTTGGGTACAAAAGATCATCAATTGCAAGTCTATTCCAATTGTACACATAAATATATTGATGAGGGGAAATGGCTTCGTATCTTTTCGGAGCCATTCACGTAGGGTAGTCCCCTTAGGGAGATATCCTTAGCTGAATTCATAAATGTTGACCGTTAGGATGTGTCCAAGATTAATGCTGTGTCTCGCAACGATCCAGCATGGATCTGTTACATATACAATTCCTAGCTTATTAACCTTGTGGAAATTAATATTTACTTTTATCAGAGAAATTTTGTGGTATTTTGTATTTTACGAAGGTGCTAGATCGAGTCTGATCCAGGGAAGGGTACTGAAATGAAAATATTTCGGTATTTTAGACTCGGTAAATGGTCTGAAGCCTAAAAGCTAGTTCGGCGGAATCGTTTTCTTGATTCCTGACAAAAAGCATGGGCTCTCGCAATCTACTGCAAGAATCCTGATGAATAAAATTTGGCAAGGAAATAAATTTTTTCCTAAGTTTTCTTTTTAGTCCAAAGGGGAGAGGATACAATTATGAACTTTAGGATAGACAGAGACTTGAGATTTACGGGTTCTTTTGAAATTATAGCTTAAGTCCTAGGGTTGGGTTCCTGATAGCATGACAGTGGCGTTGCTACGTCGCCACTTAAAAGATGTTGTGGTTGTTACCACTAAGTAAAGGTCGGAATTAAATGTTATCCAAATACTGCAATTGAAATTAAATAATACTGCTAATTTAAATCACGACTATGCTACCAATTAGAGATTCGAAGAACAAGCTTTTTCCTCGAACCTAAAGCTAATTTGTCAATTATTAATTTTTGCCAAGTCATATTCTTAGTCGCTAGCTTGGGAATAGTAAACAACGAGAAAGTATAAGGGGAAATTTCTAAATAGTTCGGAGCTCTAAAAATTTCGATACATTAATCCCAGTATCGATGACAGCGGAGTTTTGGAGTGTAGTACCTAAAGTGTCTTAAGATAGATCTATTCTTTTCAATGTGAATTTTTCACGGGTTGTTAAACATATAAGTTGGCCAACGTGTATTTTTTAAACTGAGTATTGTTATATGCAACTAATCCTCTATCGAAAGCGAGGAGAACTACGGTTGAGCTACCGAAGCAATGATGTACTGTGGCGCTATCCCCAATTTCACGAGCTCAACCAGATTTGAATTCCAACCTATTTAACTGGTTCTTAATGGTTCGTATGTCTAAACTGTATTTCTCAAAGCGGAATCATTTGATCGGGCAGATCGTCATCTCTGCGAAGTGATGGTGCCTGTGTAAGGACGGTGCAGTCCTAACTGACGAACCATGCGTCAACAGGAATCGCTACGTGGCAATTTAATCGCTCTCTACTAATCTGTCACTTCATACAAATTACATAGTTATATCATGCAGATGCATGATTCATATGTCAATTTGAGGGCATGGGGCAGTTGTTAAGAATTATTCTAACTGGGTAATACTCACCTAAGGGTTAATACCCTAATTGCTGACTCGTATGGAATCCGCACTTGCCCCAGAATTAATCACTCTCTACTAATCTGTCTCTTCATGTAAATTATATAGTTATATCATACAGATGCATGATTCTTATGTCAATTTGAGAGCACTGGACAGGTGTTAGGAATTATTCTAACTGGCTAATACTCACCTTAGGGTTAATACCCTAATCTCTGACTCGTACGGAGTCCGCACTTGCCCCAGAATGGAAAAATGGCACAGAAGATACCAAAATGCCCCATTCCTTAACCGCTCCAATCCTTATAGAAATTTAGTTAAATTTTCGCTTTTGCCAGTTATTAAAACGGATTCGTACACTGGTATTCAGCGGTCATCGCAACCGTAAGGAAATCTCCGTATGGAAGGTGTATTAAATGGTATCATGTTTTGAACGAGGTTGATAGCCCAACCTAATGAAATTGCCTGGTAAACCTAAAATTTAGAATTTCTTAAAATATTGGCATTCTTTCTCAATGAAAATTTGCACAGAGAGTGGACTACATCTTGGTTTTGATTTCTGACGACCTGGTCGTACGCAAAACTGACCGGTTGGGTCATGGCCCGACAGACCCGACATAGCATCTCCTGATGCTGCTAAAATTTATATACAAAAAGTTTGTCGTCTCTAATTAAACTTACCAACACTAGTAAATTTAATATATACTGCAATGGCAGCGACGGCGTATCGGAGCTTAGCAACTCCGATACAGCCATGCTGTAATGATGAAACTAAAAGAGAGGAAACGCTACTAAATGCAATTTATATGTAAATCTTAAAATGCATATTATATTAAATATATCTAACTCTGTGTTACTGTGTACATTTGTACAAACGTTGAGCGGATTTTACTCCGCTCGGGTTTAAATTCTTTGTAATTTATGTATCAGCTTTGCCGGACCTTAGGGCTCAAATGAAGCACCTAAAGAGTGGCGTTCCCAAGCCAAAGGAAATTCCTTTGGGATTAAGGGTAATTAAAACGCTCGTTAATATGGTGGGATCCAAATTTTTGCAACCATCCCGTTTTTGCTTGGGTCACCAAAATCGTCGATTTGCCCCAATTTTCAAGACAGCAAAATCCTATTAGCTGTTATCTGCCCAAAACCCAAATTTTCTACCAAAAATTAATCCCAATATATGTAATAATTAGTATTAAATTGTTAAAATTAATTTACTAAAGGTTTACTTAATATATAAAATTTTAATACTAACCATTGAGTATTTTATTTTATTACTAAATAACCTGCTAGACAGATATATAAATATTCATATATATACATATAAAAATATATTTGTTGTATTAGTTAATATTTATAAAATAATTTAGTTATTGCATAGTGTAAAATGCTATATTGATAAACTATATTTTAGCATTAAATTTATATATATTGTTAACTGTATTTACCTAATCAGTATATTCATACTCTTATATTAAATTGATAAATCTATCAGATAAATATACATATATACTATATACATATGAATATGTATATATGTGTATATATAAATTATACTTTATTGGTTACTATTTACTAAATATGCTAATTACTACAGTTTTAATACTAAATTTATAAGTTAACCACCTATATTAATAATATTTTATATTAACATATAATAGAATTGTAGACAGACATATAAATGTATATAGGTGGGCAGCCGTCTACGAAAACGAAAACGAAGAAAAATAAACACGGGAGCGGTCAACGGGAAAGGGTTCCCTAATCACGTGCCCAGGGGATAATCTATTCTGATTGAGTGTTGAATTTGAGTGCTATATTATCTATCATTGTGAAAACATTGGCATTTTTGTGAAACATAAATGTACGTAGCCACTGTCCGTAGTGTATCTAATTCGTAACCATGCGATCTGCCATAGTGTAAGGTCTACAAATATGTGTTGTTCTTACTAACCGTGACAGTGATGGAATTTAACAGTATTTGTGATGGGGTTTTACAGTGTCATAACGCAACTTTGCCTGGGAGAATTAATTATTAGCTCGTGTGAAAGCTTCAAATCTGTATTATGTGCCCTATAGTTTGGCGCGAAACAATCGGTGTATATATTTAAGTCAAATTGGGCTCATTTTCTAGAACAAATAATAAGACTGTATGCTATGCGATATTTCTTACTATAAACGGGCTTACTGATGGGAATATGTCACCAAAATATACGAAAATGGTAATACTTCTGCAACACCTCGCACTATATATTTTGGTCTCATTCTGTCGAATAATTTTTCTTCTATGTACTAGCGCAACAATATCGCGTTTTATCTTCTCAACTGTTCAAGCAACATGCATGATATTCGGTCGCTCATTTTGTGACTTAATACTCAATATAACTGTGCGCATCTCCCTAAATTACATATTTAACACTCGGAAGTACCCATCATGACCAAAAGACAACTGGCTTGTCCACAGCCCTCCGAAAAGTTTAGGGCCTTCGGTGGGGCTCCTAAGTTTTGTTCTCGTGGGAAATTTAGAAGTGGGGGAGTAAATTTACTTAAAAATACTAAATATTTTCATATTTTCATGTAGTTTTGCTGCCGTGAATGTATTTCCAAGCTATAAAACGACGATATAGCATTGGAAATAGCGGTAGTTAATATAATTGTGAGACGCAAAAAATTTGGAATTTAGTTGAACATGGTGTTTCGGCCTAGTGGGGTGACGGACATGGGGAATATCCCAATAGCATGAAGGATTTTGAAACATTGGGTTTCTTCGCCTACTGTGGATAGGCCAGGACAAAATACCAGTACTTATACAGTACTCGCCACAGTTGACCGTTGCTCGTTCGTTATTCGCCCTTATCTTCGTCTATGAAAATAGCATTTTAATATAAAATCTTATAATTTGCTCGTCGCTCGTTCGCTCGCAAGGCGACTGATAATAAATTGTCGCGGTTTGTTGCATCAAAATAAGCATGGTTTCTTCAAAAAATAACATTGACTGCGCAAAAAGTTGTGGTTTGTGGCAATACTAATCACTGGATGGATGTGTTTTCAAAAATTGTAAACATTGCCCCTATTTATATCTCTATACACCATTTCCGCGCATTTTTCATAACCAGATAATCTAAATCCTAAAGGCCGACAGCATTTTACATTTTCACTTATGTGGTTCACTAAATGCAAAATGGACCATCTAGGTCTACTCGCCTCACACAAATATCTATCTATGTGGTTCACTCGACACCTTTAGTTGCAACACTGCTGAGAGCAGTATAATTAAAACTGGAGTACTCGACAATTATTGGAAAATTTCGGAGCTGTCCGTTTTTAATCACTGCACAAAGCGTGGGCTTTTGCACAAAATAGTGTGTGTTCCTGGCTAGTCCAAACCTCGGAAATTATAGCC